>RJWM01014224.1:0-51065 GCA_004363535.1 Dasyprocta punctata | reverse complement strand
TATATATATATATATATATATATATATATATATATATAATTTTTTTTTGCTTTTTCATACATTGCCTTGTATTGCTGTGTACTTGGAAAGAGAGATGCTCTGAAGCATGAATCCTAATGCCAGCCTGAGAGGGAGACTTCCCATAAAGGCTTAATTTTTTATTAATATTTTTTCCTAATTATAGAGATGATGGATATTCATTGTAGAAAGCCTGGAAAGTTGAAAATTATTAATCCCATAGCTCTGAGATAACTAGTGTTAATATTTTAGCATATTTCTTTTAAACCTTTGGCTTTTAAAATTCATACACACACACTTACAAAATTGATTCATCCTGTTTAGTTTTCTGCTTTTATCACCAATTATTGTCTTTTTATGTATTCTAAATACAATGTCTACTCACTGTAGAAAATTGATAAAACACAGAAGAAAGGTTTATCTTTAATTTCACCACCAAAGGTAACCAAGGTGAAAATTAAAATCACTCTGCACATTAAAAAAAATTGGATAATAAGGTAAATAATTTTGCACAATAGTTTTTTTTTTCACTTAACATAATGAAAAAAAAATTTTGACCATTAAAATATGGTATTCAGTGACTATACAGCCCTCAATTTGTAGACTTTTGAATAAAGAGGTCAGATCATATAATATATGCAGTTTGCATTTTTTGTAATTTAATTTTGAAAACATAATAGTCAAAAAAGTATATATTCTGACCTTAATATAGTTATAATTTCAATCTCATTAAGTATTCTATATCATTCCAGTTCACAATGCTTTTTTTTCATTTCCATGATCTTTGAAAGCTTAAGAGATTATGTAAAAGGCTTTCATAGTAGTTTTCAACCAATTTATCTATCTTCTTTTAAGAAATTTTGGTTTCTATATCTGGTTCAGGCTGATGTCTCCAAAAAGAATATTCTAATAATTAATATTACTTTTTATCAAAATAAAAGATCCTCTTTGACTTAATGCTCTTGCCTTTATTTTATTTTGTATACTGTTAATTCTGCCATTATGTATTGCTTTTTGTTAGTTTCCTGATAATTTTTTTTTTTTTTTTTTTTTTTTTTTTTTTGGCCCTGGGGATCAAACTCACAGCCTTGCCCCTGCCAAGCAGGTACTTAAGTCACTGAGCCAAACCTCCCAGCCCTATTTCTGATAAATATTTGGTAGACATTTAATTTTAAGTTTTGTTTTGTCTCTTTACTGAGAAGAGGCTCTAATAAGCAGACTGTAGTAAAGTTATGCATTATTTTAAACTTTTTCCTTCATTTATTGTCATATGTAATAGTGGACTTACTTTTTATCTTTGATGACTTTTTATATTTTTAAGTTTTTCAGGTATTTACTTTGCAGCTTGTTACATAGAAACCATTTGGCTGCCTTTATCTTCTCTAGTGGTTTCATAAGTATGTATCTTACTTATGATTCTATTAATGCTTGGATTTGTGCTTTTAAAAACATTGGTAATGATTACGATCACTTAGCTGAAATGGAAAATTGTGTAGACAACTTTACCAGGCTGGGAGTTAGTGTTCTCTCATCACAGGAAATTGGGATATAGGCAACAGAGCTGCACTGCTCCCCAGGGTCATCTAGACTCACGCTCCTCCTCTTTGCAGTCATCCTAAGCGTAAAGGTTGCATCCCAGGAGATCTCAGTGGCTCACACATGGCTGGCCCTGTGGCTGTCATCCAGATTCCAAGCAGGAAAAACTGCAGGGGTTTGGGGGGCAGAAGCAGCAACAGGAAGGAAGTGGCTGTGGTCTGTATCTAAGAAGTAAAATTAACCATATCCTCCAGTCAGCTTTCTCTCATGTCTCAGTAGTTGCATTTCACAGGGCCACCTCTAGCTACAAGGAGGCTGGGAAAATAGAAGATGTTTATCCTCTATTTTTATCTTAACAAATTTCCCAGCCTGAACAAAACAGACTCTTTAGTAAGGAAGAAGGGGAATATATTTTCAGCAAACAATTAGAAAATGCCTACGACCTTTTCTGAGGCTGTCAAAGTCTAGAGGAAAACAGCAGGTTGCCAGCAGGCTGCTTCTGCCCGTCCCAGCCCCACCCACAGTCACTGTCCTGCACAAGTGCGTTTTGGAGCTAGGTGTTCATGAATGCAAACAAATGTTAGCCACTCCACCCCTTTTCAACTGTAGTTTTACAATCATCGTATCTCTAATAAATCACATTCAGATTTTAAAACACCTTTGAACATTATAAATCCCTAAATTTACAATTAAAGGGTTTTAATTCTCTCTTTTTTAATCCCTTTTCCCTCCTTCCCTCTCCTTCCACCTCTTGATTCACTTTCCATTTTGAAAAAAATCTTCTTACTTCTGATTACCTACCTTCTAATTTTCTCTGTATTTATATTTTGGGTTTCTCATAAAGAGCAACCATGTGATATTTAAACTTGAGTGTTTGATTTATTACACTTAACGTTATGGTCTCTGGGTACATCTATTTACCTACAAATGGAAATAGAGTTTTTGCAAATGGGAAGGAGAACAAGAGTTGGAGGGAGCAGCAGGTGATAGGAGGGGAAGGGGACCAAAAAAAGAATTAAAATGTATTGTGCATATGTACAAACTCCCCCACGATAGATGTAATTATTTTATACTGCAAACATGTACTAATAAAAAAAACAAAGAATAATTACGTAGTTTCCTATTTTACCTCAGATTTTTATACCATTAATATAAATAATAATACCAATAATATGCCATTATTCTTACATTTTGAATTTTGGTTTATGTTTTCAATTATCTAAAGTATATGTTCAAACAATTTTTTGAAAACATATGTACTTAAGTAGTATATTCTCTGAAATAGTCTCAGAAGTTTGGGAATTGTCTTCCCAAATAACCACTCCAGTGTATAACTTATAAATCACATTTGAAAATGGTGTCATTATTTAAAAAAATTAACATCAAAAAATAACTTGCCTCTCTCTTTAGGCCAGATTCAATAATCTGAATTTCCAGACCAAAACAAATCATAAATGTAATTCCGGAACCACTGACACACTGCAGACCAGTTGCTGAAATTAATTTGCGACATGAAGAGAGGAGCTACACTATGTGCCACTCAAGGAAAGTTCTGAAATCGCTTTTCTCCACCATTCTCTTTTCTTGAAGGTTCACCTTTATTGCAGTTCCCATTTTCTTTTTTCATTAAGTCTCTGACCCTTCTTGAATATGTGTCTGTTTGATTTTCTGTCTCATACTCTGTAAACTATGTCTATATGGCTTTAACACTCGCTTTTTGAATTTAATGTTTTTGGTATATAGTTTATGAATTTTAACACAAGTGTAGAGTTGCGTAATCTGCACTCCAAAGAAGGTACAAGGCACATTATCCCAAATAGACGTCACTCTCATGCTGCCTCTTTATAGTCAAACCTTTGCTCTTCCTTGGCAACTCTGCTCTCTATCACATTGCTTTTTCAAGAGCATCATAAATATGGAATCACACAACATATAACTATTTGAATCTGCATTTTTCATTAGCAAAATGCATTTTAGATGAACCCATATCATTGCATATATTCATGGTTTATCTTTTTTTTATTTCTGAGTAATCCACTGAGTGGATGCACCACTGTATCGACGATTTAATGAAGTAGGGGAAATTATATTGCCAAAAATATACAAAGGTATAAACTCTGGTCTGAGTGCAAAAGCCTGAGAACTGGGAACGGGATGTGTGAGATCAAGAGATGATGTCCCAGCTCAAATTGAGAGAGCAAACTTTACCCTTCCTCCCTTTCTTTGTTCTGCTCAGGCTCTCAAAAGATTGGGTGATGCCCACTCCTATTGGTGAGGGCACTCTTCTTTACTCGGTTGATTCAAATCCTAATTTTTTTGGAAAGACCCTCACAGAAACAGCAGCAATAACATCTTAGCAACTGTAAGGGTATTTCTTATGCCTGTTAAATTCACACATCAAAATAACCTAGTAATTATTACCATGTCTACTTAATGTCCCCTGATTTTGTTGATATTCTTTCTGTTTTTCTTGGAAAATATGGCTAGAGGTTTACTATATTTTTTCTCTTCAAGATTTCTTTCAGTTTCTGTATTAATTTTGTACTTTCAATTTCCCTAATTTCTCCTTTTACCTTTATTATTATATTTAATACTGGTTTAATTTACTGTTCTTTTTCTAGTTTCTAAAGTAAAAATTTAAGATTACTCAATTCAGGTATTTCTTTTCTTCGCATATAAGCATATAGCACACTTATCCAAGCCAGAGGTCAATGAGAATTTTAAAGGGATTAGAAAACATGTTGACTCAAATGGAAACATTAAATATTAAAATTTGTAGGATGTAACTAAAGTAGTGGTTACAGAGAAATTCACAGTATATATACTTTGTATATATACCCAGAAGTAGAATTTCTGGATCACTATTTTTAATTTTTTGAAGAGCCTCTATACTGTTTTCTGCTGCTGTTTCATCATTTTTCAATCCTACCAGCAGTTCATAAATTTTCTAATTTTGCCCAGATTGTTGCCAGCCTTTGTCCTTTCTTCTCTCTCTTTCTTTCTCTTCCTTTCTTTCTTTCTTTCTTTCTTTTTTTCTTTCTTTCCTTTCTTGATTCCTTCCTTCCTTCCTTTCTTTTTTCCTTCCTTCCTGCCTTCCCTACCATAATCGTCCTAACAATTATAAGGTGGTATTTCACTGCATTTTTGATTTGCATTTTCCAACTGTTGATCATTATTTCAAGTTCCTCTTATTATCTTACTATGAAGATGACTTCATGTGAATCAAAGTGGAAACACAAAGTAAAGGAGAAATCAGGGAATTTATCAGTACTGGCTTGTTATGCTCTCTTAAAATTGATATGTTATGATATCATAACTTTCAATGTAATGGTATTAGGAGGTGCATCTTTGGGCGGGGCATGATTAGGTCATGAATGGGTTTAGTTCTAAGAATAGATACGATACAGTTCTACTCCCTATCCTCATCATGAAAAGATATATTAAGAAAACAGCCATCTTTAAACCAGGGAGAAACTTCACCAGACATGAATTTGCTTTTGGTGACCAATTTTTCAAATCTCCAGAACTGTGAGAAATAAATGTTTTACTATAATAGCAACCTGAACTAAAATATGAATTTTTTTTCTCTTGCCTGTCTGCCTGCTATTTTTACTTTTATGAGTTTTCAAATAGTTTCTTTTTATATTCTGCCTAAAAGCTTGAGTTTTAATCAATGGACTACATAAGAAATAATGAGTTTGCTACATCTTTCCCAGTATCAAAATTCTATCACATGCTTATTATTTAGAGTAGTTTATTTCTTGGCATCTTTCATTTTATTATTTATTTATCTACTAAATAACAGTTATTTTTCCATCATGATGACATTGACTATATTGAAGCAAGAACAAAGGAATTTTCCTTCAAGAATTATACACACGTGCCTACCATAACTATGTGTTTTTGAGTTTCCAGTTTGTTAAAGGGCATCTCTTATTAAAACCTTTCAAACTTAAATAAACACAATTTTTATGGTGTGCATCTATTATTTAATTTACTAGTAAAACCCAACAGAACAACATGAAAGCTATGAAACCTTAAATCAACTATTTGCTGTTAAGTGAGAATTTTCTCTTTATGCACCTAAAGGACTGGTAGTCTATAATAACATGTTTCTTCTTCTACAAGAATGTGATTAGAAAGACACCATATGGTAGCAGTCTGTGTTTTATATATAAATGGTGCAAGAGGCGGAGGAGGAGTGAAAGATAGATGAAGGTATCTTTGATTGTTGAACAAGTATAGAGAGATAAGTCAAGATGAATTTCATTTTTCCAATAAATAGAATAACTGCTGTGCAAATTGGGCTGCTTGCTATATGTGGAGAAGATTTTAAAGTATATATGATATGCCTGTAGAAAAGAGAACTTAGACACCATTATTTTAAAATAAGTCAAAAAGTGGCAGAGACAAAAGAGTAGTTATTGTGAACCACAATGGGTGTTCTGCAATGAAAAGGAGAACATGATAATCATGAAAGACATGGAAAAATGCCAAAAGGAGAGATGGGATTATGGACTACAATGACAAAAGTAAATACAAACATAATACAATGAATAGACTGAAGGTGATAAGAAAATATAGAGTACTGAAAGAAAAACATCATATGGCTCATAACAGGAGTTAGAGCTGGAAAAAGAGACAAAGGGATGACTTAGAACATTAAAATCTAAGGCAAAAACATTAAATTAGCAGTTAATTAAAAGCCAGAATTGAAGGTTATTGGGTAGGTGACGTGCATCATTAGAGCTATGATTTTGAAGACCAATATGTAGTGTATAAACCATGATGATAAGGAGGAACTTGGAGGACAGGAGGTCTGCCAGATGCACTGCACTAGAGCTAGGAAATGTTTCATAAAATAAAAAACAAAAATGGAAATTGAATGCAAAGAATATAAAAGTGTACTCAATGATAGTCCTGAGTGCCAGAAGGGGTGTTAGTTGCTTGGGGAGAAAGGTAGACAAGTTCAACTAGAAATTCTGAGCTTGAATTGCTTGTAACACAGTCTGTTAGTGATACTTATCAAGAAGACAGGAAAGAAAAGCTCACAAGCATGAGAGTAGAGTCAGCCCTAGAAATGGGAGGGTAAATGGTAAGATCCTAAGTGTGTATGGGTTTGTCACGGAGGTGAAATGAAGGAAGAGAAACCTTGGGAGATATCAGATGTTTTAGGGCAGAAACAAAAAAGATAGAAATACTTTGAATAGGAGATGAAACAGTTAACTCTGTACCAGGTTTCAGAAGACAAAGAAAGAGACAAGTTTAAGGAGTGACAGTGTTACAGGCTTTTGAAAGTGTTAGCACTTGGATGGTTCACAAGTAGGAGATCATCGCAGGAGCAGTCTCCAGAGAAGTGACTGTAGGTTTGAAGAGTAAGGGGCTGAGACTAGCAGAGAGGGCACAGGGAGTGTATCTCCCCTGAAAAGCTCTAGCAGTGAGGATCTGGGTTCTATATAACCAACCTGAGAGGGGTATGGCTGACCTGGTCAGGTCTACTTGTATGAGGTGCACCTGAGTTAGGCAGACCCCGTCAGGAGGAACACTGGGTACCAACAGTTTGAGGGAAATAACTGTTCTCTAGTAACTGAGATGAAAAGCAATGTGGGAAACAATAAACTATGGCATCAAGAAAAATGAATTTTCCTCATACAGAGAAGTATGAATTTTCTTTTCTTCAAAGATCTCTCTCATCTCCTTTCACAGAAGGATTTGTTCCACTGCTTACTATCTTTGTTGAGTTAATGTTGCCATAGAAAGCAGGAGAATGATATTGCGTCCCAAAGATGCAAAATACAAAGAAGGAATCTTCTCTTTGGAGCAGTACACTGAGTAAGGCAATGGTCTGGGGAATTTGATAGCAAGCAGATATACCATCATGGCCTAATGTTCAAACTCAAAGCCAAATTCCTGCCACTGCAGCTTCTAGGCTTGGGAACTTACAATGGGAGCCAACTATGCCTTCTCATGCTTTTCTTCCCACTCCATTTCACCCCCAGTCAGTCCAGTACTAACACCTTCTTCTTACCTATCTCTCCCTATAACCATTCCTCGCTTCTATGTCAGTGAGAAGTACAGCACAAAGAACCAGGGTCCTGCTCTTTTGCTGATAAAATAATGTCTCATCCTCCTCAGTCATTAACTGGTAAGCATAGACCTCAGATACTCCCTTTGATACTTACTGGGGAGGTAGGCTGTACCCCCAAGTTCTTCTTGCCCTAAGACTTTCTAAAAATTTGAAAAGAGGACTTGAGAAAAATTTAGAAGATTTATACAAGATATGGTTTGGGGGCTCTTCCCAGCTCCCACTCAGGAATGACTTCTGTTGAAACTTTTAGGGAGATGCTACAGCATCCCATTTAAAAATATTCCTTGCATTACTTACTAGGATGTTTTTTAAAAAGCCATGAGAAGGAAAGTGTGTCAGTGGCAATGCCAGTCTCCCTCTAGTCACTCTCACCAGTCTTAAGACAGAACCTTTGTCAAAGACACATTGAAATTCATGTGGAAATTCATCCCCTTCAGAACGGAGGAGGGCACACTTTGTAGGTCATTCTGAACCTAGGAATGGTGAGGGGCAAGTCCTCAGGAGAAGTGCTGGAGTGCTGAGGTGGTCCTTACCCCTCCTTTCTTTCTCTCTTTGTTCTTGTCCAAGTGCAGTTTGAAGCCAGGAATGCCTTCTGCCTCAGTTGTGTCTTTGAATCTAGAGGGATGTGAGAACTAGAGAAAAGAAGAGGGAATGGGATTAGTGTAGAGACAAACAAAATGCTAGTGGGAATTCAGCTCACTAGACTAGAATAACTAGGCAGGGACTGGAAGGGGAAGGAAATTCAAAGGAGAAGCAGAAGTCACCAGGCCAAAGATTCCTTCTTTTTCTCTGCATATATGCCCCCCCAGCAACCTGCGGGTTAGCAGCTGAGCAGATACTGAAACAGCCAGGTACAAAAGCCCTGAGGAAGGCCTCATGGTTGATGCCTTCCCACCCCCAGAGACTCACGGGAGTGAGGCACAGGAAGGTGAGAGACTGCAAAAGAAACAGCAAGTCTGCAGTGTTACATGAGCTCACAGCTCACAAACATATACATGCAGGATTGGAATAATGAATTGTGTAATCTGAATAGTCTCCATTGTCAATAAAGTAATAAAACTGTTCTGAAAGCGGACTGTGGAGGCGCCCTCGGAGGAGCCCTGAGGTTGCTTCACGCCTGCTCCTGGGCATGGCTGGGAAACAGCAGCCTCAGCCCTGCTGCTGTTGGGCGCACAGCGGGCTGCCAAGGGGCCCAGATTGCTAGCAGTTGCACCCAGATGAGCCTAAAAGAACGTAAATAGTGTGTTATTAAACATCCCTATGCTAATCGTATGACTCTGTATTTACCCAAGCCCTCTGCCAAAAGCCCAAACCAGGAGAACAGAATACTTGATCTTAACACCTTTGAACAGATGGAAACTGCACAAATGGGAGAAGCAGGAATAGAAAAGAAAACTATACCTCTTATGTGCTAACCTTGGCCCAGAAAGGACATAATGTGTAAAGGGGAACTGTCAAGAGAAAAATTGCACTCTCTTCAGAAGCCAATGTACCTTTAATTTCAAAAGTACAACTGAGTACCATTTTCTAGACAGATGATTCCCCACTTCATATCTCTTGCTGTTCTTTGGATAGCTTCTGTTATTTCTCTTCCATCTGTTATTTTCATTTATTTCAGCTAGATTTTTCCAAATTGGAGGATCTTATTTTGGGAACGATGTATTCCAGAAACGTTACCCCATTTAAAAAGAACGGTTGTGGGTTTTTTCAATTTGAAAGAGAATTTTCTGGGTCCAGGGATAAAATATATTTTCTAGGCTCAGAAATTAAGTCCTATCTTCAAAAACTTGCTGCTAAATCTCCTTACTTACCCTTAGGTAGCATATATACCTGGAGTGGTATACTCCGCCAGGATCATACTTACCCTTACAAACCATCTCACGCTGCATATTTTTCACAGGACCAGAGTCCCCCTAAAGGAAGGCCTTCATCAGATCTAAATCTCTGTCTGAGATTTTGGCAGGCAAGGGAACTGAAACAAATAAGTGAGTATCTGTGCTATCTCTAAGGAGCCAGCTCTCATCAGAAGGACAAGAACTTTCATCAGAAAAGCAAGGAGGAAGAAAAGGAGAGGCAAAATATTCAGCTACCTGGAACACGTACCGAGCTGGAACAAACCTCTACCTGGAGTACACACCTAATTGCAGCGTGCACCTACCTGGACCATGTGCTTCAATGGAACATGCACCTACTTTGAATATGCATCTACCTGGAGCATGTGTCTCCCTGAAGCATGCTAAATCGAGGTAAGAAAGGAGTGGCAGCAATGAAAAGACCTAGGAATTAAGAGACTTAAAAAAAAAGACTCAAAAGGCAGAAAATATGTAGAAGACCCAATTTCCTACCCATTGGTGACTTTTCCACTGTATTCTCCTAAATGTTGAAACCTTGAATTTATGAATTTAAATGTGTGCCACTTCTCACAGTTATTTTCTTAAGCCTCATCTCTCTCTACTCTCAACTTACTTTGGCTCTCAACATGATGGATTACTATGGATTCCAAATGTGCCACGTGCTTTTCCATAAACATGCTTTTGTATGTAATGAGTCCGCCTGGATGCCATTTGCTCTTTTCTGTGGCTGGCAAACTCCTTCAGGGAAACTCCTGGCCCATCTCCTCCAACCCAGCTGAAATGTTATCAGCTCTGGGAAACTTCCTCAGTCTTCTAAACTGCAGTTGCTACATGTTCTTCTAGCTTACTCCCCTGCTACAATTCACATCTCACTTTCAGCTCTTCTCATATTTGATTTTAACTGTTTGCTTTCCCACTCCATAGTGTTATATTTGGAGGTTCCTCAGTGCATGAAGGTGGAGAAAATATAGGTAAATCTTTGGGTTTCCATTCATAGCAGGTCAATACACACTGGAGTAAAGGATAAGTAAGCCTAGAATCAAGCAGGTCCAAAATCAAAGTGACCAGATTAGCTCTGTCCAAATGTGTTATTTCAGCAGCAAAGTCTACAGACATTATCATTAAATCTCTCTGTTCTTCCTGCAGCTTGCTGGAAGTATCAAAACTCACATACAGGAGACTCGAATTTTAATATTGCTACTGCCATAAATTAGTTGAGTGATCGCCCAAGATCCACTCATGTTCAGTTTTTTTTTTCTTGTCATTGTTACTAATGTCACTTGCTTTGCCTTTTTTCACATAACTTGAGGCTAAAAGAATGAATAGAGGTGAGAGATCCTCATCATTTGTATAGAAAAATGAGAGTCCAATTAAAATACCTAAACTTTGCTGCCTCTTTCCATCTCACTAATCTTCCTGTCATCTTGCCAAAAATAAAAAAAATAATAGTATAGTAATAATAACAGAATGTAAAATATCTCATTGTCTTTCAATTTCTTGTAGTTTTCACTTGTACCTTATAGGTATAAAGTATGGACATGCATACAAATTATTTTGAAAAAAACACGTAAGTATATGAATAAAAGCCTATCATATTAAAGTATATTTTTAAAAGAACTTCCGAACAACATTGTTGAGAAGAACTGGAAAGTGTCTATCCCTTCCCCATCTTACAATGCTAAAACTAAAGTTAGAAGAGTTCATGCAGCCCACATGAATTAGAGAAAAGGCTGGGATTCAAATCCAGGTCAACCAATGCCAGGTCAGTTCTTTGTGGCCCACAGTGAATCAGAAAGATACTCAGAAGAAAGGGTATCTGCAATATACCCTACATTGGAAGAACAAAGGGTCTGCAGTGGGAAGGTATAAAAGAGGTGGCCCTGCTCCTCTAATTGTCACTCCTCCCCATTCTGTTCTAGCCACAGAGGTTCCTCCTCATTCCTGTGACCTTCTGTCATGCTATGGTCTGTCTTCCTCCCTCCGTAGCCTATGCCCATAACACTGGCTCATTCATCTCCTTTAAATCTTCATTTAAATGTCACCTCACTCAGAATGTCCCTTAACTTCCCTTTTTAAATTACAATCTTCCCCAATATTCCTTTATTCCCTTTTCTGCATTACTATTCTCTTTCTTATATATTTTTGTAAAATGTTTAAATTTTACTGTTTTATTGTCTTTCTTCACACACATGTAAACTCTGAGGACAGGAATATTTGTCTACCCTGTTTACTAATGTAACTCCCAATACGTAGAACAGTGCCTAGTATAGTCTCAAAAATTACATTAAATGGATGAACAAGTAGGCAGATAACTTGCAGCAAAAAATATTCCTGCAATACAATAAAAGAGTATAATTCTTCATTAGCACCCTCTCTCCTCTCTTCATAGGTAAGAAGACCTGGAGGGTTTCCTTGTCCACAGCAGATTCGTCAACCAAATACCAAACTTGCACAGTTTAGAGAATCTACCCCTGGAATCTATATCCATATACCATCACCTGACCCAAAAGTAGCCTGAACCTTAATAAGGTTCACTAAAATCACCTACAGGTTAAAAAACCTTAAGCTTCACTGGATATCTCACTCCTCCTTAATGATCTATCTGGTTGATGTTCTGGGATTCTATCAGCCTTCACATATTATGATGGGCAGAATAGGTTTGAATTTGAACTTAAAGGTTACTAGTATTTTATTTAATCTCTGATATCAATTCATTCACTGACTGAAATTGATGTGCATCCATATTGATAGTGGAAGACTTTTTAAATTTTTTTTTATTTTAAACAAAAGGAAAGTAAGAAACCAAAGCAAAACAACTTTATTTTTATTTTTTAGTTTTTTGCAGTATTGAGGACTGAACCCAGGACTGTCATACTGAGCTACATCTCTAATCCTTTTTATTTTTTATTTTGAGATAGGTCTCAATAATTCCCTGGGTTGCCCAGGCTGTACTCAATTTTTCTCGATTCTCCTGCCTCAACCTCTCAGATGCTGGGATTATAAGCATGCTCCATCACACCTGGCTAATTCTATATTTAGAATTCCCTAATATAAAGCAGAGTTCAATTTGCCAATTTCACCCTCAATCTCTGTTATAGTGTACACACTAACCCTTTCGGAAGACACACTTGATCTTTCTAAGGTCACTATAGCAACTCAGCAGACCAGTGTGTCCTGAAGCATTTTGTCTGGCAATTCTCCCAGCATTCCAAAATCACAAATAAAGTGTTGGAAAATGGCATGGCTGCTAAGCAAAGAAGCAATAGCCTATTTCCTTTCCCTTGACCCATGACATGCAAAAACTGATTAAATTAATCTGTTATACTTCTAATGTTCCACACACTGATGTTTATCCACACTCAATGGGACATACTTTGGAGGCCATTTTTCCAATAACTGAGATGAGTTTGCCCTATGCCAGTAGTTTTCAATTTATTTTATCTTTCAGCAGCAGAGTCTTTTTATTTAAATAGAACTGTACACAGTACTCTGATATATAAAACAGATACAGTTTGATGTGCTGTGAGTGGAGAAAACATTCAGAAGGATTAGGGACCAACCCACTGTCCTCCAGGAGACACCTCAGTGTAATCCTGGGGGTACCTGGGAACACAATTTGAAAGCTTTCAACACAACGTTCACACTCATTTGTCCAGCACACAGTGAAAACAGGAAATACGTGCAAAAAGAGTTGAATAAACTCAGGGCACAATGCCATGGAAAAACATTAACTATACACAGTCTGTATCTCGTGACAGCCACATATTAACTGCCTGAATCCTTAATTGGAGGAATCTATAAAAAGGCCATATACATTAATTAAAAAATAAGAATGAAAAGAGAAGATGGCCCTTTGCAAGAGAGTCAATATTTTGCTAATAGAGTATACACCAGACATCCTCAATCTGAAAATCTGAAATTTGAAAAGCTCCAAAATCTGAAACTTTTTCAACAGCAACATGATACCACAAATGGAATATTCCACACCTGACCATGCAACCATTCACAGTCAAAATGCACCTTACTAAAAATACTGCGTAAATTTATCTTCAGGCTGTGTTTAAGGTATATATGAAATGTAAATGAATTTTGTGTTTAGACTGAAGCCCAATCTCCAAGATAATCTTATTGTATATGTGAAAATATTCTGAAATCTGAAAAAAATTCAAAACACTTTTGGTCCAGAGCAACTCAGATAAATAATAGTCTGTAATATAAATAGCAACAAAACCCATCAACATGAATAAACACCTACCAACAAGGGCCTATCTTGATACAGACCTGATAGGACACCTATTATTCCTGGTTCTGCCAGACCTTGAACTTAAAAAAAAAAACTTTTTTAGAGACCCCCCCTCAAGTTATTGTGGAATATTCTAAGTTACAAACCCTTCTTTATGACAACCAGAGTTTAGATACACCTGAAAGTTCTGCTTTGTCAATAGAATACAGCCACTATACAGAAAAAAATCAAGCCCTAAATCAATGAGAAGATGAAATTTCTCTATATTTTTTGAGAATTACTTTTTATCTCCTCTTTAATAAATGTAATCAGGTATCTTGGTCTGTTCTGGCTGCTATAACAAGACACCTGTTTAGAATTAAAAGCTTATAAACAATAGATAGTTATTTCTCACTAGTTATGGTAGCCAGGAAGTCCAAGGTCATGGCACCTGTAGAGTTAGTGTCTGGCAAGGGCTAACTTTCTGGTTCAAAGACTGTGTATTTTTGCTGTGCCCTTACAAAGTGGAGGGATCAAAGGATCTCTCTGGTACTCTAATATAAGAGCTAACCTCCTCTGTCAGGACTTCACCTTCACAGCCTAGTAACAACTAGAAGGCCCACCTCCTAGGACCTTCCCCCTGAGGTTGAGTGTGATTATATGAATTTTGGAAGGACACAAGCATTCAGAACACAGCATCAGGTAATTGCTTCTCTCTGCCTTCTCTGAGCTGAAGACATTTTTCAGTCAATACCAAATTATTAATACTATGCAAATTAAAAAACAAATTACTTGTTAAACTTACTACTAGGATGAGGCAAAGGTGTTGTTCACCATGATGAGTCAATTTTATGTAAACCTTAAGAAAGCAAAACTTCCATTGCGAAGATAAATGAGGAAAGTAAAGCAGACCCACCTCAAGTCCATAAACAACCTATGCTAGTCTGAATTCTATGGCAGTACTTTCATATTTTCATGCACAAAATCTAATTAGCTGCACAGTGCACACAAAAATATAATGTGTTTCTACATGGCTTTCTTGTACACAAATTGAGATATAGATTAACTATGTCAGCCCAGTAATTAAAAATCCCACCAAATTTAGGACTTTAATTGTCCATTAGACTTGAATAATTTAGGGTTGGGTTTAGCTGTACATGACAGAAAAGAGACAGATAAATAACAGAGGCTTAAGCAAAATAGAAAATGGTTTTCTCTTTCATGAAAATGAAGCCTGGAGATAAGCTGCCCAGCCTCATTTGGTACCCACAACCCTTTTAGATCAAGCTACTCATGCCTCATCCTCAGAATACAAGGTGGCTGCATCTACCCTCCAGATAGAAAATAAAGACTGATGAGAGGAAGAGACAGGAGTGTGCCAGATGTCTCTTCACAATGTTTTCCAGAACCTGTCACAGATCAATATCTTGGTCCTCTGTACTAAGTGCTTCCTGAGAAGAAAAGGGCATTGTTCCCTTTGCTGTGAGAACACAGAGATCTTCTGGCACATGCAACTGAAGATAATGCAAACATTTGAGGATGATAAATTTTGCAATTTTGGAATATAGCACCCTAAATAACAATACTGTCTCCTTGAGAGGATCACCAGGAAAATAGGTGATGGGTGGATTCCTAAGAGTGAGACAAACGTATGGTTCTGTTGTTAGTGTGACCTCCTCTAAAATCTAATAAGAAAATTCGTTATGCAATATGAAGTACTCATTGAGGTAAGTATAACATGTTATAGAAACAGAGGGAGAGTTCAATGAACCATATGCAAGTTGTAAGATCAGACAGGCCCCAAGGAGGTGACATGGGAAAAAACAGGTAAAGGAAAAACAAAAAGAAGTCAACCCTGATGGAGGAACAACTGTGTACCTGGGAATAGATTTGGCCACCTGAAAATAGCTGAAAGATGTTCACTGTGGGAAAGGGAGGAGGAGGAGGCCACTGCAGGCTTTTAATTAAGAAATTGCCATGCTGGCCATTACCATTCAGAGAGATAACTTCCATGACAGTGTCATGGAAACAATGAAGAGAGACTGTAGCAGGGAGACATACTAGAAACCATTTCAAGGATGAGGCAAGAGTCCATCCCTGAACTAAAGACACTCTCTTATTTAAGACACAAGCTAGAGACTGTGTCCTCAATTATATTCTTTGCTACCCACGCCACCTGCTTCTTCTGAGTACTTCTGGAGCACAGTGTGAAAACATTTGTTTCACCTGTTTTCCTAGATTTACAAGAAATTATGTGAGCAATCTGTTCTCTATGTCCTATTGTTTCATGTCAGGGGCAGAGGGTGTACACATTTGCTTCTGATCCCAGTGCACAGATCTCTTTCAGATTAAGGTGTCTGTTGAAAGAGTTTTAAAGAAACTGAAATTCATAGTGAGGAAGAAGTGTTTTGCTTAACTGTTTTAAGTTTCCTATGGGCCTTCCTGAGTCATCAACCGACTCTATTCCACCTGCTCAATTTTAGTATTAATTTTTTTAAAAAACCCTGATAACAGCAGAGCCAAAATTGTGCTACATGTTTTGATTTCTTTCCTTCCATTGCATAATTTTCTAGTTTTGCCCACATTTTGGCAGTTGCTCTCACTCTCCATGCAACAGGGAGAAACATTCTTTTAAAAATATTTCCAACCCCCTCACATTCACATGAAATTGTTTGAATTCTAACTTCATTTCAGTTCTTACATAAGATCCATTGCTATCTAATATTAGATCATTGTATTTTACGTGACTTTCTTCTCCAACATTGGGGGAGCATAAAAAATCTTTGATTTGATTCTTTCGTAAGGACAAAATTTTAAAAGTATTTTTGTAAAATGCATAATCAATCCAATGTAAATGATTTAGATTTTTTTAATTTAAAATTTTGTTATTTTGATAAGAAATTTGTTTTACTTATCCATATAGGTAAATGAATGTAGCTATGTAGCGTATGCAATTGTATGTAATTTTATTACACTGCATGTAATTTAGAGGTGTGACAATCCAATCGAAGTTTAAACATAGTAAACTAAAACAAAACACTCCAAGTCACCCCCACTGCTCTTTAGATGTGAAATGGGAGAATAACTGAGGTATCTAGAAATGAGGACGAAGTGTAAGAAACCTGCACCTGAGCTGATTCCTCTCAGTCTCCATGATCCAAAGATATGCTGTCTTGATGCTGGACATGGATAACTAATTTGAATCAAAAAATGTGAAACAATCTTTGTAACTAATTTTACTGATGGTCTGAAAGAGGCCATGGTGGAGCGAATCTGGATTTTTTCTTTTTTTCTTTCTTTTTTTTTTTTTTTTATGTTGCACCAGTGAAGGAGACAGGTGGAGACAGGAAGAGGAAGGCAGTGGTGAGAAGGAGATGACTCTGGTCCGTCTTTCCTTCTTTGGGTGTGTTGGACATAGCTGGAACTCCTCAGTAGCTTGGATTTTCCTCCAAACCCCAGGCTGGGATTTACACAGAACAAGCTATTGGACTTTGCACCTGGACTAAGCTTCCTTGCCCCATGGGAATATACAATTGCTTAACCCAGTTAAACTGAATACAGCAAACCTTCTAAACATGTGAGTTTCTCTCACACAAAGTTCTAGTCTATAGCAATTTATTTCAACATGACTTGGCAGCATTTTCAACATGTCTGCTCCAATTGAAAATGTTTCAGCTTTCAACTTTCCGTGTGGAGATGCCGGGTGAGAGTGGGAGGGGAAAGGCAGAAGAAAACCAAAAAAGAAAGTTTGCTATAAAATCTTGGCGAAGATAAATAAAGAAAAGTCAACTCATAAGAATAACTACTCTCTACTGTTAGCAATGAAAGATTAAGAGAAGAGTGTCGAACAGAAAGCTTATCCCCAGTTTAAGTCTTCGGGAATCCCACATGTCCTTCAAATCATTAAGGTGGGAGGATCACAAATGCAGGAATGGGCAAATGCCCCCAGAAGGTTAGTGTCACGAAGGTATGAAACTCATAAGATCTGGATAGGAAATATATCTTCATATATACACCTTGCAAGGAAGCAAAATAAAGATGCAATGATATTCTTGATAAATCCTGAAAAGAGTCCAACAGACCAAGAATGATTAAAAAAAGAAGTGCCTATAAATAGTTTTGTTTTTTTTTTACATTTGTGTTTTTGGAGATGGTGCCAGAAATTGAACTCAGGACCTTGAACTTGCCAGGCAGCCACCTGTGCTGCTGAGCTGCATTCCCGGCCCAATTTTTGTTTTAATTTTACATATAAAGAACCTGAGTTTTGGAATGGTAAGGACACCAAATCAACCTATCTACTAAATGAGTTAAATGGCATTTAAATTGTCTTTCTTTAATGTACTGTCTTTATTGGTCTATTCAAGTTGGAAACAAAAATCTTCACAAGGTTTCCCACAGACATGCAGTTGCCCATAGTTCTTTTCTTCTTATTTTCTGCACAAGTCTTCACATTCCCATCTTTTATCTTTACTTCCCACAGAGAATCCTGACCACTTTAATAGGGTTTGGGGAGGGAACTCAGTTCATTCGACCTTTTAATAAAAAACAATTCTGTTGAAAGAGTCTCATTATTAACAAGTAAATGGGGCAGCAAATATCATGTCCAATATTCAGATGAGGCAACTGAAATTTCAAGAAACTGGTCATTAAGATAATGCAATCTACAGAAAATGACCCAAAGTCCAAACCTCAGTTCTCTGTGCACTTGCTTGTTGCAAAATGCCAGGTCTCTCTTTTCTGTACCTCCTATGTAATTTGAACTGCAATTTAAAGAAATACACACATTATATGGAAAAGTTAAGCACCTTATTAATGAATTTGTATATATGCTGCATTCTGCCTATTGCAGCTCAGTTTGTAATTTGTTTCTTTTTTTGTGCTTTCCTCTGCATCTATAATGCATGTTTTTGAACTTTAAGAAACATGCTCCAGGGGAGACTATGACAAGCTTAAGAATATCTTGAAACTTCGTACAAAACCCCTTTGGCATCTCAACCAGCCTCAAGTTTTTCTCCTAACAGTCCAATCTTTTATTGCCTATTAGGTAAAAAGACAAATGAATACATTTTAGCCTTAATAGCACTCCTTATCAACCAGAATGTTTCTGCCATTTCTCTTCTTCTTTTTGTTTCCCCATCAGAATAAAACATTCATTCATTTATCCAGAAATATATACCAAGTGCATTTTATTTGCAAGGCACCAGAGGACAGGTCGACAATGAAGCAAGCTGTACCTGTAGGAACTTACAAGAGCTCTGATGTAGTGAGTAAGATTCATCTGATTTGATTCCTACTTTAAATAATAATTAGGGTGAAGGCTCTGATAGTTATTCTGGGAAAGCTAAGACTTCGGATGTAGGGATCCCTTCCACTATTGAACAAAGGAAAAATATGCACCATAGGAATATGGATGGACATTTGTTATGATAAAGACAAATACAGAGAAAGGTAAACACTAGAGTTGAAATAAGGCAAAGAATAAAAAGAAATATCAAATAAGCAAAAGAACAGTCCAAGAACCAGTCTGTTCAAGCTGGGGACACTGGTAACCAGAAGACATGCACATTTAAGGAGGGAGATATTATCATCACAGATTCTGGAAGATTCTACACTCTCTGTGGTCAACTGCAATCAGTATAGACTTCATATATCAGTTTATCAGGATGTTCCAGACCCTCCAGCTGACTGGGACTGGCTATCATGGTAGGAAGAGTTGAAAACTTTCCTGTCTTCATAGAGCCATTCTGAAAGCAGACAAGACTTTGAGATCAGTGTTGACTCAAAGGAAGTCATTCTCAACTAACGTGGCAGCTGTTGGTAACAAAAAGAGTTCAAGGAGGGTACTTTGGACAATAGAGTCAGGGGTGATACTTAAGAAGTAGAATATCTTTCCTTCTGTTTTCTTTTCACTGTCCCTTTGTCAAACCAGACAGAGAATACAACCTTTCTCTTATTCCCTCAAGACCCACAGAAACGGAAAGAAATTAAATAATAACACCATGAAATAACAACTTAAAATTAAATATTAGACATTCTTGGACTTTTTCATTTCTTTTAGTTGCTACCACTAATGGGAATTTCTCACTGGCTAACATGTCTCCTCAGATTTCCAGAAAGCCCATTTTGTTCTCACACTTTCTCCTCCCCAAGCTCCTCTTCATCTCATGCAGAGGACTTTCATTTTCTCTGGAGTTCACTGTTTCTGTCCCATCCCATCCCCTGGGAATTCAAACATTGCACCAAAACTTATCTTTCAACAAATTTCCTTTAAGTAAAAGAATATATATATGGTCTAAGGATAAGTCAGCCTACTCCCTTTTGGGCTAAAGCAATAGAAGTTTACTGTAAGCGAATTCTTTTTCTTTTTGTGTTTCAAATGTTGGTCCAAGTTTTATTTGCAAGGCACCACAAGACTGGTTGACAATGATCTGGTGAAAGAAATTGCACCCAAAAATTTAAGATAGTTCTGATGTAGGATTCAATCACTAAGATTCAAGATACAAGAGATGTAAATTTACATATATGTATGTATGTATGTATCTGTATGTACATCTATGCATATAATAGTATGTATGCCTACATTATACATGCATGTATGTATATACAACATACAATTAGCTCATAACCAGGAAGCCTGATTGTTCAGATATCTGGTCAGGTTCTGGAGTCACAAGAGGACCAGAATCAAGACCTGCTAAATCTTGAAGTCAGTGAATGAAGACTGAACTCACTATTCTACTTGTCTGGGCTGGGAATTTAAGTTTAAGGCAACATTAAGTCTGTAGTTGGGAGCCAAAAAGGCTGATGGTATTAAATAGATGTAGGACTGAATTCCCAGACAAACTCTGAGTTTGGGGCCAACTCCATACTTGCTGTAATACAAGAGAATTGGAAAAACACAATTGATTTGAAATAAAGTAAAATCATATTGATTGCCTAGAGTCTTTTTTTGCCAGGCCTCAACTGAACACTCCTGGATTCAATTACAGTAAGTGACTGATATAAAGTAGATGAGATTAAAAACACTTATCATTGGGATATATATTTTTCAAAATGTAATAATGTCTCCTTTAATCATACATAAAATCCTAAATATCCACAGGTTTCATTGATAAGATAAATTCCTAATCAATGTGTATTACTACATATTTTAGAGTTGTAATGCAATTTCATAAACTTGCAAATTAATTTAGCAGCAGCCATTTTAGAAAAATGAGTGATAAGCTAGTAATTTTATTTACTAAAGCTAATTTAAACAGATGCTTATGAATTCATTAAGGGGTGAATCATCCTTCACTCAACAACTTTATAGTGAGTACTTAGGACCTGTGTTTGCTATGGTAAATCAAAGGAAAAAAGTTGTCAAACACAGGCTACATTTCAATACTGTTATTTAGTTAAAATAAGAACTTATATATAGTGAGTCTTTTGTTCTAACAAACTTAGTATGTTAACAAAACCAACCTATTTTAAAAAATTTAAAGATGAAATTTGAAAATATGGACACATGGAACAAAATTTAAATTATTACCACCTTATCCACTCAGGAAACTTCAAATATTGCATTATGCAACCAATTCAATCTAACTTCCTTCTCACACGTTTTTACAACTGTGAAAGAAAGATAAGCTAGCCTGTTTTTTTTTTCAGTCTCGAAGTGATTTGAATGTTTAGAAGAAACACACTTTAAAATTATTCTGCTGTAATGATAATGAAGTTAAAATTAAGACAATGAAAAGCCATTAAAATAAAAACTTAAATGACAAATCTGATGAGAACAAAGCTGGGGTGATTCTGGAGCAATTTCTAGGCACGCTGTATGTCAACAGGTTACCAAGGTATACCAGAATATTATTTTTTAAGTAATTCCCCTTAGGAAAAAAAAGCACAAAAGAGATATAAGCCCCAAAACTCATTGCAGTGCTAAAGCAAAAGAAAAAAAAGATGGAAACACTCTAGGTGCCAAATCTGAGAATAATTAAATTATCTATCTTCAGTTTGGCAAAACATTATGAGGAAGATTTTTTTTAAAGTAAAGGTTTTATAATGGCGTGGAAGATATACTGGCTGTAGAATGTTAATTGCAAATGTCAAATATTCAGTCTCTTCCACACTATTGTTTTAACTATTATGAACAAGTAATAGAAAGGCAATTTGCAAGAGGAAATAAAAAGGGGTCTGAAAACTGCTCCACCCTGATTGCAGGCTCTCAAGTGTGACATTATCTGCCTATTAATATGGGGGGAACATCTGCTGGTAGACTTGACGCTGTTCCCAGGAAGAAATAAAATAATTATCCACATGTGTTGGAAGAAAAAGAGAAAATGCCAAGGAAAATACTTATTTTGCTTTATTCTCAAAATTAGAACATAAGAGATAGTATGAGTTAAGTAGTTATATTTTGGGAGTTGAATTGTGCTCCCCCTAAAATTGTGTTGAAATACTAATCTCCAGTACCTATGAATATGACCATATTTGGAAAAGGTATCTTTGTAGATATAATCAAGCTACAGTGAGGTCATATGGGGATTAGGGTAGATCATATCCAGTTACTGATGTTCTTATGAGAAAAAGGAATTTTGGACATGGACATACAGAGGATGGACATCCTGTGATACTGGAAGGAAGACGTTGGGGAAAAGTATCCACAACCAAGGAAGGCCAAGGATTGTGGGAAACCACAGAAGCTAGGAAGAGGCAAGGAAAGATTATCCACTAGAACTTCTGAGAGGGCTTGTCCCTACCACACCTTGACTTGAGACTTTTGATTTCCAGAATTGTGAGAGAATGAATTTCTGTTTTAAGCCACACAGTTTGTGGTACTTTTAATATAGCAGTCTTATGAAACAAATACATAGGTAAGCAAAATAATTTACACTCAGGGATAATCTATTCTAAAATATTGCTTTCCAGTTATTAATAGTTAGGGTTACCTTCTACTTCAAATAGAAGTTTTTACATATTATAAGAACAACCCTTTCAAACTCTGTGGTATGCTGACTGGGGAATGACAATACTTACTTATCAAAACTGACTCCAACCCCCAGTATTGACTTGAAGTGAGTTACAACCTCTCTCTGCTTGTATCTTGCTTTGTAAAATCGTCATAAGAATTGTTGCACTGGCTAGTGTGAACACTACATTAGCTAATAAACATAGAGTAATTAGAGCAGTAACTGCCCATTTTAAGCCTTCAATAAATGTTAGCTATAATTATCATGTCTGACTAAACATTTTGATTCTATTCCCATTTTAGAATTGTGACAATTCCATAGCATATTTTTAGAATGCATATATCAATTTGTGAATTACTTACATCCCATCATATCAACACTTTGCTCTTCCTAACTGCAAGTAATTCCTATCCAAATTAACTTTCAGAACCTCAGAAGCCCTGCTCCTAGAACTATAAAATGAAAGGTGGGTGATTAATAGGCAGAAAGAGGAAAGAAAGAATAAAAAGAAAAGATTCTGATCTGTGTTCTCATGGAATTTAAATTGTATGAAACAGTGTCCAGAAAGATCAGAGAAGATCTTAAAGATGCTGATCCACAAACCAGGTGCTTAGACAAGCAGTATCTCCATTGTCGATATAGGAAAGACAGCATAGGTTTTCCTTCTCCTCATATGGACCCACAGTTGAAGGAGAGCTATGCAGAACTCTGTGTGTCACTTGGTCCATATTTATGTACTCACTATGCGACTCTCCATGGGACAGTACATTTAATCCTCATCAGAACATTCAATCCTCAACAGAAGCATAATCCAAGTGAAAAGTGAGCTACCTTCAAGTTAATTCAGGCACAAAGTCTGCAGATCTGTCAAGCACCAGGCCTAACTATCACTTTGCAGTGTATCACCTGCATCTGCTAATAGTTGTCACTATCCAGTTCTCACAAGCTTCCCAGACATCTTAAATATTTATTGTCACTATAACCACCTTGCTCATCTCTCTTGAGTGTAGCTCTATAGTCCCTTTTCTTTGATTTTGCCTCATAGGACCATATGAGACAGGGCCTCCAGCTAAGGAAATCCATGATGTGAACAGCACTCTCAGTGGGAAATGCAGCACTACTCAGGGTCAGAGATTTTTGAAAGAATAGTTCATATTTCTGAAGGCCAAATCCAAAATTCACTCCTGTTGAGAAACTAATTAGCTATTTAAAGTCTCTGACTAATCATCTAGGGTTTCTTCTATGAATTAAGTATAAAATCAGATTACCCAGTGTAATCTGTAGTATGCTGTGTAATTTTAAAAAGATGTGCAACGTGCAGTAGTGTTCAAATGGGATCCAGTCCCATGAACCAGTCTGGGCTCATAGACATTGAGACTCTTAATCCTGATGTGTCAACATGATTCCATTAGGAAACACCTAACAGCTGGGCATGGTGGCGCACACCTTTAATCCCAGCACTCGGGAGGCTGAGGTAGGAGGAGCGTTCTGAGTTCGAGGCTGGCTTGGGCTACAATGGGAGTGCAAAGCTGACCTAAGCTGCATAGTGCGACCCTGCCTCAAAAAACCAGGACTGGGAGTTTGGCTTGATGGCTTAAGTGCCTGTCTGGCGGGTACAAAGTTGTGAGTGCGATCCCCGGTGCCACAAAAAAAAAAAAAAAAAAGGAAACACCTAACAGATTAGTAAGACACACCTTTGGTTATGTCTGCGTGGGTCAAGAAGGTATGATTTTGGGTACTACATCTGGTCTGTTACGCTTTCCTGTCTGGCACTGTTCCCATGCTCTGCTTCCTGACCACCATAAAGTAAGCAGCTTTATTCTACTCTGATATTTCTGCCTTGGAGCTAGCAAACCATGGACTAAATCTTCTGAAACTATGAGTCAAATTAAACTTCTCCCCTCTTTAAATTGTAGGTATCAGATATTGTGCCAGGGATCTGAAAGCTGTCTAATACAGTCACTCAGCAATAAATATATAAGGGAAGCAGCTTGACACATACCTGTGCTGTCGATAGAACCAAAAAAGGATCTTTGTAGAGAAAAGGAAGAAACTGCAACTCATACTGTGAATGGTATTGGTACTGACATATTGCTGGCACCTGAAAGAAATACCTTTCATTGGATGTCAGCTTAAGAAGAACAAAAGAAAGGAAACAGAAAAAAAGAAAATTAGCTGAATGAGTACAAGGGAAAAGATCAATAACTCTCCCTGATTTTTTTTGGCAAATTGGCCAAGAAGTCTTCACTGGCTGACAATTCTGGCATCTTCCCAAATAAGAATTGCGCAACCAGAAAATGCACTTAGTGAATTTAGTGAGACAATTAGTTTGGGAATATGCATAAAAGGAAAGAGCATAGACTAACAAATTGTCATTGAAATGCCTAGCTCTGCACCAATCCTGTGCATTGACAACTGGTTTAAGTCTCCTGAACCAAGTCTCCCAACTAATGAGAGCACAGGATTCTTAATGCCTAGGATTGTGTACTGGAAATACAGAATGTGTTTTCAGACTGTGAAATTTATCACATAATTGTGGACACTTTCAGAATGAAAGGAGACACCATTAACAATCATGAAAGGCTGTAAGTCTAAACCCAGACTGTCCCAGGCAAACCAGAATGTATTGCAGCCTAACAGGGGCACTTAACTCTCCCCAGAAATCCACTGATTACCAGTCATTGACTATGATCACTGACCCAGCCTTCAGTTTCAAGAAGAGAGAGGTAAAAGGGAGAAATAACTTGAGTTAAATGTATCACTCTGCTGAAAATTACTCAAATTACAGGCCCATCTGCTTTGGGGACAGCAGTGCTATCCTTGTGTGTTTTCTATGCTTTTCCTTTTCAATCCAGTCAAGAAGGTTTTTCAGCCCCGAGTCTTCATTATGGATTCAATAGGGATAAGTAAGCATCATTTTTATTCATTAAAATGCAGACATAATTGAACAAGAACAACACAGCAGTGTTAATCTGTATGAAGCTGTGCATCCAATCATGTGACAAAAAGGGATGAGTCTAGCACCATTACCACATTCTAGTTTGCTTCCAAATGCAGAAATTCACTCAATTGTATCATAAGAATTTTGTTAGTTCAACTTTCACTGTTTTCCATTTTGTACGATTTTTTTATTATCATACAAATGTAAGTGTTTCTCTTTATTTCAGCCACTATCTCTCTCACCCCATGCCATGCAGGCGGTTCAATTTTGAAATGTAGTAGATGCACATTTGTTTTTATTATATTATAAATCAAATCATGAAATAAAACTTAAGATAGAGTCATTGGAAGGATTTGTAGAATCTCACTCACACTCTGAAATATGAATAATAGCTATTTAGCACCCAGAACCTCCTGGTCAAAACTCAGTGCACCCTGAGTCCATCCCACAGAGGCTGAGAGTTCAGTCATCCTCTCATTTGGCTGCCACAAGATTGCAACATATTGTCTGTTTGGTGGGTGAGTTGCTTGCTGCTTTATGATAATGGGGTTTTCACTGAGCTGAATCTTCCACCCTTTTTTATCTATTTTTTATTTCGAGACAATTTCCCACTAGGTTGCCCAGACAGGACTCAAACTTGTCATCCTCCTGCCTCGGCCTTCCAGAGTGCTGGATGATAAGCATAGGCTACTATGCTCAGTGAGACATACTGCTTTAAACACAGCCTGAATAATATGAATGGTTTTCTGGCAAAGCAGTCATTCAAGTAAAGACCTAGATGAGCACTGCAGGAATTTTAGGATGATCCATAGAGAAAGTACTTTGATGCCCAGTTTCTAGATTAGGAAATTGCTACATGGTGGTACATGGTAGGAGAAGCCTTGTCATCTAGAGCCACACTGTTTATCAGAGACAAGCTTAACAGTAGACACAGGTGTATCAGATTTTGGGCTGACCCTCTGTTTAGAGAAACTCCTGACACAGTTCTATCATCTTAAAATGTTACAATGCATCACTTTATAACTCATACTGATCCATTTTGCAAAGGAATCTACTGTGGAAATTTATTCTTTGTACCAGAGGATATATAGTCATGAGTAACAAAGCCGTAAGAGTGTGTTTTTATGTGTTCCTCAGCTGGTTCTCAACCCAAACGCATAATTCATATTTAGAGGCCAAATGTGACAATGCTTACAACAATTTTATGTATGTATGGAACTGAAATCAAAACCTTTGAGTTTCCAAGAAACAACATTTTCACAATTACATTAGCTCAATCATTTTTAAAGAAAAATGATATGGACTAAAATGTACATGTGATTAATAGATTCACTTTATAAAAATTTTAAATCACCTCAAATTTCTGGTTCTTCATTTCCCGTATCACCAGTTTAATGACAGCACCAATGGATTTGACATAAATTATTAAAATAATTGTACATCTTTTCAAAAACACTTGCTAATGAATTATCCAAATCAGCAAGCAGACCATCAGGACAAAAGGTGTAGGCTCAGGGTATGAACACAGGCTGGGCCTGTCCACAGCTACACTGGTGTGCATTATTTTACTCCAACTAAAGTCAGAGAGAAATTGGAGGAGAGTTTTCTGAAGATCATAGCAACGGTACAAATTTTAAGAGGAGATGCCATGAATGTTCTAGTCTAACCATGACTTACAAAATTCAAACAATGATCTCTCCTTATAACTAACAATTCATGCCAAAATAAGTCAAAAGCATGAAAATAATATTTTCCCCATTTCTGTTAGTTTAAAAAAATGTTGTGGGGGGGTTATGGAAATCAAAAAAGAAAAAGTCTTTTCTTGGGACTAAAGCCAAGGACAACCTCAAAAGAGATGTTCTTCAGAGATCAAAAACCAAAGGGACTGCTCTAGGGATGTGACTAGACCCCCTGTGACACGTGATGTATGGGGTGGAAGGTTTTGAACACCAGAGGCCATCTGAACTTTCAGGGGTGGGCTCTGCGGCTAAGTCTTTTTTTTTTTTTATCTTTGTTTTTCATTTTTGTGTGTGGGCTCTGTGTGCTTTGAAGTTCCAGCCAGCAAGGGAGAGAGAAACTCACCCTGGTGTTTTCAGTTTGGCTGAGAGCTATGATTTAGCTAGCACTTCCCCCATATACAACGGACAGCAGGCTGTGGCCACAGGTTGGTGAAGCTGTTATAATCCTTGAAATGCATTTCTGAAATGAACACAGGCTTGGAATCTTTTGAGGAAAGTCACAGCCTTCATTATTGCACAACTATGGAATTCCTGAACATAGCTAGGAAGAATAGCCTGTTGCCGTTTCTCGGTAGAGGTTAGAACACATCCAATCCAGTCCACTGCCTATTAAAATGTAAAAGCAACACAAGTTCTTGCATTTCAACTCAAATTCTCTGGCACTGGCTTTTCTATCCTGTAGTGACATTCTTGTTAGAACTTGTTGCTTTCACAGTCAGTGTTGTTAGTGGCAAACCGTTAGGCCAACAGTTATGCCCTGCTCTTTTGTTCTTGAAGGAAACATCTGTTCTTTTGTCAGGGAGCACATGCCAAAACTCGGCGATTATAAGCAGAGGGCTCTTTGGGGAGCAGTGAATGCATCACACAGCCTGGAGCAGAAACCTTGAAAACTTCCTACACTCCTGTCCCAGCAGTACCCTGGGGCTGGGGAAATACTACAAGAGAATCACCACTCCTGGGTGTCCAAGGCACATGTGGAGTTGTGAAGTAGAGCAGAGAGTGAAGACTAATCATTGATGAGGCTTCGTAAGACTGTTTCTGTACACTCACTTGGCAAGGGAGGGTGTCTAAGTCCAGGATGAATCTGAGCCCTCTATGCCAGAGCTTGTGGTACCCTCAGCACACAAAGCCCTCTATATCTAAGGTCTGCATTTTAGGATGGAAAATATCAAATAAATTGTGTATGTACTGTATATAGACATTTTTCTTCATCACTGTTCCCTAAATAACATAGAATAACAACTACTTACATAGCATTGACATTATATTACATATTATAAGCAAGCTAGAGATAATTTAAAGTATACAGGAAGAGGCACATAGATTATTTACAAATATTATGTCTTTTTTATAAAAGATTTCATCATCACAGATTTTGCTCTCCATGGGAGATCCTAGAACCAGCCCTCCTCCTCCCTCAGATACTAAGGAATCATCTTATATCTGACCTACTGCTCATATTAAAGGGGAAAAGAAATTGGAGTCAAAGATGTACTAGGAGGAACCACATATGAGGTTCTGACTTTCCAATTCTCTCCAAGGTGTAATGCCTACATCTTGTCCTTGACTTCTATGAGCCTGCAGCAGACTCCAGGGCCTCACTGCGTGAGTCTGAATTCAGACTACCTTTGTTCCAGCAATATGGACCTGGAAGAGCTGCACATTTACTGAACCTCAATGTATTTACATAAAAATAGTTCTGGCATAAACAACAAAATATGTATAAAATATTTATACTGCAAAATAATAAAGTTTAAAATTAGTAATCCACATCTCTGTCCTGAGAAGTGGAAAAGTGAACTAAACACAGAAAGCAGGAGCAAAGAAGTAATAAAGATTAGAGAAGAAACAAATGAAGTAGAAAACAAAAAAAGCAGAAAATGCTGATTCATAGAAAAAGATCAATAAAACTAATCCTAGCTTGAGTTTTAAAAACAAGACATAAAGCACAAATCACCAAATATCAGAAACTAAAATTGAGATGTAACAAAAAATACCCACCATTAGACAGCTTGAAAAGTAAATATTATAAAAGATGCTAAATTAATAAAATTCAAAGCTTACATGATCTCAAAAAATATAATGGAAGAAAATTACAGAAAAAATATAAAATTTAAGTAGCCCTGTATTTATCAATTAAATTCTAAGTTGAATTCATAGTCAAAATCTTTTAACAAAGAAAACGCCAGGTCCAACTAATTTAATGCAAAATTCTGTCAAACAGTTCAAAAGTGCATAATACTAATCTTTAAACAAAAACTTCCAAGGGCCAGGAGTTTGACTCAGTGGCTTAAGCACCTGTCTGGCAGACATGAGGCTGTGAGTTCAAACCCTGGTGCCACAAAAAAAAAAAATCGCTTCTTGGCCTTTTGGCTAAGATCAAGTGTAAACAAAAACTTCCAGAAAATAGAAAATGAAGGAATACTTTTCAACATTTTATGTACCTAGCATTACCCTGATACCAAATGTAACAGAAACATTTCAAAAAAGTAAGATTATAGAAAAAAATCCTTTATGAACATACATATATAAGTTGTCAACAAAATGTTGAAACAGAATTCAACAATGTAAAATAGAATACTACAGCTTGGCTGTACATGGCTTATCCAAGAAATATAAAGCTAGCTCACCATTTGAGTATCAGTTAATATAATTTGCCACAGTAATATATAAACAATAAAAGTCACATAAGTTCAAAAGATGCAGAAGGTACATTTCACAAAATTTAGAACCAATTCATAATAAAAGCTCTCCATGAACTAAGAATAAAAACAACTTCTTCATCCAGCTATAAGGCTTCTAAGAAAAGTCTAGTCATGTCAGACTAGGTGTTGAAAAAAATGTATGCCCTCACTGAAGACGGGAAAGAGACAAAGATGTCTACAGTCAGCACTCTCTATTATTATATAGCACTGAGTTAAAGCCCTGGTACAGAATGTTAAAGTAAGTAAAAGAAATAAAAAGCATACAACTAGAAAGTAAGAATTATATTTGCAGAATACATCTTGCCTATGTAGAAAATTCTAAAGAATCAGGGCTAATGATGTAGTTCAGCAGTAGAACACTTGCCTAGCAAACACAAGGTCCTGAGTTTGATCCCTAACACTATAAAAATAAAATAACACTGCACATAATTTCAGTGTGGTTAGTGATACCCAAAAACCCAGCATGAGGTTCAAGAAAGGAAGGAAGGCACGACCAAGGAGGGAGGGAGGAAAGGAAAGAAAGGAAAAAGAAAGAGAAAAGAAAAGGAAAGAGGAAAAAGAGCAAGAGAAGGAAAGATCTAAAGAATCTACAAAAAGGAGTTAAAACATTGATAAGTAAATATAATAAAATCATAAGCTATCAGGTTACTGTGTACAGGAAACTTTACCCCAAAATATGGCACATTTGCAACCACATACTTTAAGGTAAAGGAAATTGAGAAAATCACAGAAGCAGAAATCCTTCTTTGAACTTTTTTTCTTCTTTCTCTGACCTTCTCTCTTCCCTTATGTAGATCCTAAGATCCTTATTCCAGAGGAATCTTGCCCCATACTCAAAGGCCATAAAGAGTCATCATAACTATATTGCCCTTAATTTATTACAATTAAGTTATACACCAGTTGGGTTTTTTGTTTGTTTGCTTGTTTGTTTGTTTGGTGTTAGGTTTTTTTTTAATTTTCCTTTTTTTTTTTTTTTTTTTTTATGTACCAGGGATCAAACTCATGACCTCACACTTGCCAGGCAGGTGCTTATGCTGCTAAGCTAAATCCCCAACCTTATACACCAGTTTTGTTCAACTGTACTTCCACACTACTATCAACTCTTCATCAAAGTATAAAGATACAGTTTTCCTCAGGTCTTCATTTCTGAAGACTCTCATGTCATGTAAAAGTTTTGTTAAGTAAGTTGGTTATGCTTTTCTCTTCTTAATCTGTGTTTTGTTAAAGGAGTATTTGCTGTCAGTCTAGTGAAGGAGGGATGGAGGGATAGATGGATAATGGATGATAGATAGGATACTTTTCAAGGAGATATATCTTCTTTGTATCTCCATAATTCTTTTCCTTCATATTTGTGCTATAAAGAAATGTTATAGATAAACCAATAAACTAAGCATAACCAGGTCTTACCTCCAGTTGGTGATACAGAAATAAGAAGTCAAGATCAACCTTTCAGGAAGGGTGACAACCCCAGGCAGTCGGACTTCAGTGTGTCTGGCCTTAACTTGTGGATAATGAATGACACTCCTTCTTCTCCATTCTGAAATAAGAGCTACATGTCTTATGCTTACCCACAAGATTTGGAGTCAGTCTCCAGGACTGATCACTGAAAAATGATGTTCATCTTTCAGTCACATTGATAAGAGATTCATGTTAGGTGAACTGGGTCATCTTCTTCATGTCTCCTGTGATCCTAGTACTGATGCTGTAGAACAATTGTTCTCAAACTAAGAACCCAAGCCAAGAAGCACCAGTAGTACCTGAAAATAAGTTAAAAATATAGTTTCTTATATCAACTAGAGACTCATAGCCTCAGAAACTCTGGAGGCCATGTCAGTGTTCTGAATTAGCATGCACTTCCAAGAGACTGTGAGGAAACTAAAGTTGGAAAAGTACAGGTCAAAGGCATTACTTTCTCTTATAAGAACCATGCCCAATCTTGATATATATTCCCTGCTTAATCAAACCACAATCTTTCAAACACTGAGTCTTTAACTTTGATATAGAGTGAAGAAAACTGTCAAACTTGCCTGCAGTGAGTGATGCTGCCACAGGGGTACCCACATCTGCAATGGCTGTATAGATGCTCTCCTTGACAACTACATTCTTGTTGGCCTCTCAGGTTGCTTTTACTGTGATTATAGAAGAGTTTCCAGGTCTTTCTGGCAGGAAAATATTCTGCCTGTTTAAAAGAACAACTAAAATAATCTATGAACAAGAATGTCATGCAAATTTCCACATGATCTCTTTATACCCCTTTCTCAAGTCACTGCTATCCAGTAAGTCATACATGACTGTTCAGAAGAGGGATTTCCATATGAGCTAGGTCTGGTAATGGATCACACAGAGAATGAAGAGCAAACACAAACAACATATGCAGGATTTTTCAAAATTATAAAATACTGTTGTTCTCCCCCTTATGAGAATGCAATGGGATAACAAGAGTTATACTTGAATAAAACAAGAACATCACGCTATTATATGTGATAGCTGGCAAGAAGTCAAGGCGACAGGATCTATAGGGAGCACAGAAATGCAGAGGGGATAAAAGCACTATCCTAGAGGTTGTCGGGCTTATCTTTAATAGGTGTCCTTAGTTAAGAGGTCAATAGGTTTGAGAAGAAAGTACAGTGAGAGAAATGAGTTAAAAGAGGGAAAGAAGATCAGATTAAAGTTACTCTCTGGAGGAGTTGAAAGAAGTATTAGGTATTTTCCAGTGTAAATTCCAAGTTTTACAAAAGCAGATTAAACTCTTCTAGTTGAAGTGAAGGAATTTTCACTCTAAGGTTACCTCCTTTCTTGGACCTGGAACTGGGGACTGAGACCATGATCTCTTGGCTTCAATTTGTTTTGAGTGACTAAAGTCCCTATCTTTCTGAAAAGTACCACATGATTGAGTTTCAGACAAGGAGGTCACTGCAGATGGACAAGGTATGAAGAACAGTATTCACCTAGAAAAGCAAGGCTTGATTTAAGTTTTAAAATGCGATGAAAATCAGACCTCATAGGAGAGCCCAGATAGTATACCAAGCCCTGAAAAGATGAAAGAGACCTCATAAAGTGTGAAAAATGTATCCAAGGTCCAGGAAAACAAGGCCATAAGAAGTTCTCTTTTAAAAAGTAATGGGCCAGATTGTCACTTCATGCAAAGCCTCTGATGGACACAAATTATCTTTATGGTCAGCCTAACACCAGGCACAAGTCTCAGACATAGCTTCTGAACTGCTTTCCTAGAACCATGCTTTCCCCTGTGTGAAAATGGGGCTCCCTAGAGCCTCCTAGGAGAAATTTTAAAACCCAAGGATGCAAGAAAGAAGTGTCATTTTAATGCTAATGGAGGATGCTGTTTTGGAGTTGTTTCATAGAGCACTCCAAAAATTTATAAATAGGAGTTTCTGTCCCTATTTGCATTTTTAAGAGACGACCCTTTTCAAAAAATATTAACATGATATTGCTTCCCCAATGGAAAAATTAAATGAAAAGAACAATTAACATTCAAAATGTTTAAATTATGCACAAATACAGGGAAATGAGAATAAAAAGCAGTACCTCTTTGTTTCAGTCTGCCCTTAAATGTTCCTGTGAAAATCCATCTCATTATATTCATGGGTCCTAATTTAAAGAATAACAGACACGATGGGGGGCCAATGACTGCTAATGCTGCTATTGTTAACATCATGAATGGCGTGGGGCTTTTTCCTACCCGGGCACCACATTTTGGAACAAAGGAAAGGAACAAGGTGGTTCTGCTATTACCCAAATTGGCTTCTGGCATCCACTGGAGGAAGTGACTGTGGCCGGCTGCTCTTTCTCAGGTGTCCCTGAGGAACGAGCACATGCGATTAGCCCAACTGGCCACTGGGTGTGACCACGCTCCACACAAAAGAAAGCTGAGTCCCTACCCAGGGGATTTTCCCCGGCAGAGTCAGGCACGCGTGTGCACTGGCACACACATGTGAAGACACACACCTCAGATGAAGTCTTCGCTCTCAGAAGGGAAAGCTTAAAAAGCTACTTCATGCTCGTTTCAATACACTTTTGGTGCATTCGATTTTCATTTACTCCAAAGTAATTACAACCTACCCTTCTGCGTGGTCTTAATTGAAGTCAGAAACACACTTGTTCTGTATCCCAATAGCACAAGTCAAAAAAGTAGCCCTCTAAGTGATTTGTTAGAAATGAAAAGGAAAAAAGCAGGGCTAGAGGGTAGCCCTTAGAATCACACTGGCTGAGTATAAACACACCAACAGCAACATCCACTGGTCTAAAAATAATTTACCTCTCTCTCCTACAGCTAACAGTGTCTGTGGTTGTACTGTAATAACAAGAATCTCCAGCTTTGCTTTGAGTGACAGACCCAGATATATTTTCTGTAGTGAGTAAGACCCACACCTCGTGCAGTTTTAAAGAAAGCTGATTCAGCTAGGATAAGGTTTGGTCTGGTGATATGTAAGAAAGATTTGCTCAGAGGTTCCAGAGGATACTATTGGTATCTTAGGTTTTTATTATTATTATTTTTCATTTCAAACACTGAATGATTTTTAGATAAGGGAGCAAGGGGAGGAAGAATAAAATCTAATATTGAAAAGAGACATAAAAAGGTTAACTGTACACACTGTTTGTATTTCAGCTCTATTGAAGTGCAATTGACAAATAAAAATTGTGTATATTTAAGGTGTACAATGTGATGTTTTCATTTATGTAAACATTGTGAAATGATTACCATAATCAAGCTAATTATCACATCCATCATCTCACAGAGTCACTATTGTGTGTGGTAAGAAACCTTAAGATCTCTCTTAGCAAATTTCAAGTATATAGTACAGCAGTATCAACTATAGTTACCAGGCTGTACCTTAAATCTCCAGAATTTATTCATCTTATAATTGAATATTTGTGCCCTCAGTGAACACCTACCCATCACCTCCCCAACCCTGAAAATTACCATGCTAATCTGCTTCTATGAGTTCAACTTTTTCAGATTCCACACATAAATGAAATCACACAGTATTTGTCTGTCTGAGTTTGGCTCATTTGACTTAGCACACTGTCCTCCAGTTGATCTACATTGTTACAAATGGCAAGATTTCTTTCTTTTTATGGTTGACTAATATTCCATCATATACAGTATATGCATATCACATTTTCTTTATTCTTCCATGTATAGACACAAGTCACTCCTATATCTTGTCTATTATTTAAATTGCAGCACAGGCCCCTTCAAGATACTGTTTTCATTTCCCTTTGAACCTGTTCCCAGAAGTAGAATTGGTGGATCATGTGGTAGTTCTGTTTTTAAGTTTTTGAGAAAACTCTACACTGTTTTCCACAATGCCTATACCAATGTACACCCCCACTTTTCCCTGCAACTTCGCCAATGCCTGTTATTTCTTGTCTTTGACATTAGCTATACCAGCAGGTATGAGGTCATTGTTCCTGGTTTTGATTGCATTTCTTCCCTGGTGATTAGCCATGCTGAGTCCTTTTTAAATACCGGTGACCATTTGTATGTTTACTCTGGAAAAATGTGTATTCAGGTCATTTTCCCATGTTTAATTAGATTATTTGGAGTTTTTTGCAAATAGTTTTGTGAATGTTCTATGTTTTATATAGTAAACCCTTATGAGATACATAGCTTTTGACTATTTTCTCTCAGTCTGTAGGTTGGCTTTGCGCTTTGTTAACTGTTTCCTTTGCTGTGCAGAAGTCTTAGTTTAATGCAATCTCAGGTCTATTCATTTTATTGCTGTGTTTTTGGATTATAATCAGAAATTTTTGCCAAAATCATTGTCAAGGAGCTTTTTCCTATGTTTTCTTCTAGGAGTTTTATGGTCTTCAGTCTTACGTTTAAATCTCTAATCCATTTTGTGCTAATTTTTATATATAAAGTGTCTAATTCCCATACACACAAATATATGACACAATTGTCTATAGGGTCAAATTCTATTCTTTTGAACATGGATTATCTTGTTTCCACAGCACCATTTATTGAAAAGACTCTCTTTCTACATCATGTATTTTTGTCGCTTTTGTCAGTGATTGATTGATTGGATATATGTGAGTTTTTCTTCTGGGCTGTTTGTTTTGTTCCACTGCATTGTTTTAATTAGTATAACCTTGTAGTATAGTTTGAAGTCAAGAAGTATAATGCCTTCAGTTTTGTTCTTTATGTTTGGAATTGCTTTGTCTGTTTGGGGGTCTTTCTTGATTCTATGTCAAGTTTAGAATAGTTTTCTATTTCTATGAAAATTTTTTCAGACAGGATCTTGCTGAGTTGCCCAGGGGGGACTCAAACTTATGAGTCTCCTGCCTTACCCTCCCCAAGTTCTGTGATTATAGGCAAGCACCACCAGACATTAGAATTTTGATAGGGATTGCATTGAATTTATAGATCGCTTTACTTAGAATGGACATATAAAAAACATAAAAAATACCAATCCATGAACACAGAATATCATCCCATTTAGTTATGTCTTCAGCTTCTTTCATCAAAGTTTTAAAGTTTTAAGTATGCAGATGTTTCCCTTCCTTAAATTTATTTCTAAATATTTTATTTTTTTCAACATTTTAATCCAATCTTCTACGTCTGTTCCCAACTTCCACGTATGCACGTATGCACACGTGTGCCTTCTCCTATGCATGTGATATTGACCTATCATTTAAACAGGTCATTATCTTTGAGGGTGTACAATGGGGTGTTCATCTGATTTATATCAACTTCCTTCAGAATATTCACTGTGCTTTCACAGGCTGTCTAAGATTGGATATAAGCTTATTATTTCTCCTAGAAGAAGTAGGGTCCAACATCACTCTTAAAAGTACATCTTATTTTTCCAGCATCTATTTCAAAGAAAACCTTAATGTGTATGTGGTGTATGTGCAGTGCTCAGAAAATATTTGTTGATTGTTAACACTATGTCTGAAAAATCACTTGGAAAATGTTGCTTTAAGCTTGCCAATTCACACAGATCAGCTAAGTGCCTGGCATTCCTCCATGTTCCTTAGCTGAGAATATTTTTCCTTTAAAGAAATGTTTTTGTGGAGAATCTAAAAACTGAATGACAAACCACAGACTCTGAACTCATACTGGAAATCTTCAATGGGTTCTGAACATTGTGCTTTTATACTAAACACGACAACCAGCATTTTATTTTTAAGTAAATATTGCATTACATCCTATAAAATTTATAAGTTCTTAAAAAGAGACTTAGACACAATTAATAAAATTACTGAAAACAAAATACTAATCTCATGGTCCTTGAGATATTCATCTGCATCATTCCTTACCTTAAATTTCTTCAAAATACTAAGCGTCACACTTTATGGTGTGTGACAGGTATTTTAATATCCCACCATAGTAAAAGCAACAACTGCTTTTTCTTAATAAGAAGGAAAGTTAAAATGTATTTTCCTTGTAGAGGTGAAACTCAAGAGACTAGATTCACTACATGCCGTTTCCTGTTACCATTCTGTACTTGACCAAATTCTAGTAGTTATGAGCTCACAAGTAACAGAGTAGTTGCTCCCAAGTTATTTTCCCTGTAAAATCACAATGGGGAGTTCATAAGTGCCTAAGATAAGAATGGAGTCAGGCAGCACAAATTGCTAAGTTTTATCAGTTAGTAAACAAGGGGAACAATTTACATTACTATACTGTAATAAGGCCTCTCATTAATGGCTTCAAGTCTAAAGAAAAGGAAGCCTAAATTCTACACAGCAGAATAGACTATACATTTATCTGACTCTTACTTAATTTTCCAGCCCCATCTCCTAACAACCCTTCTATGAACCTAATTTCTCATTCCATGAACTTCCCAGCAATCATGTTCTTTGCATTTTCTGGTCCTCATTCCTGCTTCTTTCTGTCTGCTAATCTTAACAAACTCCTACTCAGTCTTTTTATCTAAGGGTAAAATAATACCTCTTAAAGAAAACCATCTCCAAATATACTGTCCTGAGTGCGTCCTACGGTTGGGCACATATTCCTCCTATGAGCAGATAAACTCATATAAATTTATAAACTCACCATTTATATTCTGTGTATGGGTGATGCTGTCTCCCACAGCAAACAATAAGCAAAATATATATTTTCACACTTGTGTCTCAGGGTTCCTGGGGCTATATGGAGCACTTAGCAGGAATTCAGTAAACAATGAATAGACCAAGGAACTAAGAATGCATGAATGGAATGAATAAGCAAATTAAATAATGGACAGGGCACTGTCCACACTTGGTTGGAAACTACAGCAGGCAGGAGCTCGTCTGTAAACCGGAGTGTAGAAACACCTTGCTGTCTCCCATGCACTGGAAACCTGCACCTGTACTTCTCTATGAGGAAAGAGAATCGAACACAGAAGACAGCATCCTATTACACCACTCCTTCCCTCTGCCAGAAATGGGTCTGCCTGGACTAACCCTTTTACAGTTGATGCAAAGCCTGAATCATAATACAAATGTCACCTAAACAAAACTTAATAATTTCTACATTCTTATTTTCCTATTATTTAATTCTGAAAATTTACTCTGATCTCTTTTTTCTTTTTCCTGTAAGTGGTCGTTCTAGATCATCCTATGTGGTTTCTCAGTTACAAGCTCCACCTTGGGACTTCATAGCCAAAGTAAAGTAACACATAGAGTCCCAGTTTTTTAAATAAGTTAAGTTGCACATCTTCAATTTAAAATTCACCTGATTCAAACTTCCATTGCCTCAAATTTAAGAGGCTGTGTTTTTCTTGATCAATCCTGTTACGAAAACAAATGCAATCCAATTGCTGCTTCTGTCACCATGGTGATGACCAGGGCTCCCAGTCACATCTGAGGGAGTGGGACCTGAATCATTAGTGTCAGCTTTTGATTGTTCTTCAAACTCTAGCACCATGTCTAGCAGTCTACAGATATATCCACTGGGATAAGTGGGTGGATTTCAAGAGGGATTCTCCCACGAACAGAACATGTCTCCTAAAGAGGTCCCCTGACTTTCAGTGATGGAAACTTGCAAGTCACCTTCCTTAGCACCGGTGCTGAACACTGCCAGTGTCTGTGCTTTCTCTCTCCACCAAAATCTGACTTGTCCACAGTCCCAGTAACTGCTTTCACTGGATTAGTTGTTACCTGGCAACCCAAGTTCAGTTACAGAACATATACCCACAGCACTTCTTGTTAACACTTTCAACCTTCATATGACACCTACACAACTTTCATGTATTTGCTTCATGCTAGTTTCCCATATTCTTTAAATGACTCGATAGTTACTTCATTGTTTTAGCTTCTAACACAATACTAGAATTCACGTGTAATTAATAAAAATGTGTTTATCTAATATAAAATCAGCATCTTGTTCAATATCATCATTTTCCAAATTCGTGAAAAGCAGCAATCTTGCCTGGACTATTTTTGGACTATTCTTGACTAACTCTTTTTGCTACCTCTAAATCTGTTAATTTGTCTAATCCATTACACACTACATTAATTTTCCTATGTTATTTCATCTCGTCCAAAAACTTTTAATATTTCCTCTTTGCCTAATGAAGGGAGAGAAGCTCCTTTGCCTAATGATTGGAACGCTTTAACGTTTTGGACTCAGCCTGTCTTTCCATCTTCATTGCACAATTGCACACTACTCTCTCAATATTTCCTTTTCTTGATATTTCTTGAATACAGCTCTGTCATTCTCAAGAAACTCTTTTCCATCTTCTTCCACCTCTGCTGATCTCCAGTGAAATTCCCAGGAGACAAGGACACAGGGCAAAGTGGACTCTCAAAGATGACCTGGTACATCATGGAATTGGAAGGTCCTATGATGCACCTAGTTCCTGGCAAGTGTAACACTGCTTGAATGTTGCTACAGAGCAAACAGCACAACCTCCTGGTCCTTCATGTCTTTATCCATAGAGGGCATGGAAAAACTTTGTCACAAAATAATTTTGAAAATGGATTGTTAAAATACAAATATTAAAGATAATGTCATAGATAACAGGTGACTTCCTGCCTCCCTTTCAGACAAGTGCCCAGGATAAGACTAGCTGGGGAAAGAGCAGTTCTACAGCTGACATGCTTTATGATATGAACCCATTCTTTATTAAAGGAATCATGACATTAAGTCTACTCCAATGCCTTACAGATGAAGAGAATGGTGAAAACTATTGAGTCATTAAACAAGAGACTAATTTTTATTTAAGGAATTAAAATCTTTGCCTTTCAACATCATTTGGAACTACTTTTCTTTTTTATTTCATTTATAATTTAAAGAATTTGGTTTATCTGAATTTTGACTGCTTCTCACTTCTCTTTTTCTACATGACCCAGATCTAGGATCGAGTCTTATCTTCTACACCATAGCAGTAGCTTCCTCTGGAGCCATTCAGAAGCTGCAAGGAGGGGACATAGTAGCCTAAATGATTGCTGAGGTTGCCTCCAGACATTAAGTGGGCTTCAGCAGGAGGTGGGCTAGCCCAGAATCCTCAAAGGTCCACTCTGACTGATTTCCCAGAGAGATGCACCTTCATGCAAGTACCCTCTGGGTGCTTCAGTACTCAAGAAGAAAAGAGTTTTGCTTTCAGGGTGTGAGCTTGCTTTGACTCTCTTTTTCAATATAATGGGTGTGAGGTAACTGTTGAAGTTAGCTGATAAGAACACTCCAAGTGGAAGAAAATTCAGAGGTAGGGAAAATTAGGCTGTAAACTGCATTAGGTTGCACATTGTTTGTATTTCACACTGTATTCGCAATACATCAGACGTAATGTATGCTCAGTAAATATTTGATAAGTGAATAAGTATAGTAAAGAAATCTAGAAATTCAGATTGTATTCCACTTACTGCACATACAAGAACATGTCGTGAAAACCATGAAAATATACTATGTTTATCTATAACAAATTTTTGTGTATAAGTCATCTGGGGGAGCAATAAAATAGCAAAGCATAGCAACTTTTCACCAAAATAGTCTAGGAAAATTGCAAAAAGCTACATTGAATTTAACCTTAAATCAATATCCTGATGGGTTCAGGACACACTGTCCCAAAATCTGACATCAAAGAAAACACAGGTGTAGAAAGGTCACGTTCAACTCCCTCTTATCTTTTTCCCTTGAAGAAGGTCACAGGCCTTCATTGGACTGGTGCATCCCTACATCTAGAGGAAATGATCGTCTTTCTCTCTGAAACCACAGGGAGAGAGAAGATTCTAAACACGTAGGCCTTGCTAAGGTCTCCCACATTGTTACCATTATATCAGACAATTTTGTCTTCTAAACATATTTCTCCATGACTATCTATGCTTCATCTAACCTAAGCATAAAAATATATATATACCCATTTTTGGGTCACATATGTATACACATAATATATATAATACATATATGTATATATATGTTTTCTTCTTAACTTGTATATATATGTTTTCTTTTTAACTTGTCCTTTGTAATAGAGGCTCCATCCACAAATTTAGCAATGGCTAAGAAAAGAGATTTTATTTTTCCTTCAAATTAAGTGAGTACATGGCAGCAAATTAAAAAAATACTAACATAGTACTTGTTTTTTCAAAATAAAATTTTATAATTATTCACATAGTTATTGTCAAGTGCATAGATGAGTGAGTTTTATTTTATTTTTCATACCCATATCCATGGATTCATTTATTTCTTCATTCACTTCCTTTCTTTTAATAAGTAACTATTAAATGCTGGCTAAGAGTTCAAGCACTACCCCTCTGCCAAGAAATTAACAGAGTTTACATGCTTCTGCCTTTATAGACATCACAGTCTCATGGGAGAATCAGACACCTGGATAAGTAATTCTACTACAGTGGGATAAATACAGTGACAGAGGCCAAAGCCCCTTGCAGCAGTAATGCACAGGAACCAGTTTGCCTGGTATATTAAGAGAGCAGAGAAAGAACGTCTCTAGGAAAATGACTCTTCATTAAATCTTGAAATTTCAATAATTAGATTGGCAAAAGCAGCTAGAAAAAGGATGGTGCTTGGAGAAGAAACTAAGTGCAAAGCTTAGAGACAAGTCTGTCTTCATTAGGTTCATACAGTTTCCTTTTTTTTTTTGTACTAGAGATCAAACTCATGACCTCAAACTTGCCAGGCAGGCACTCATGCCACTGAGCTAAATTCCTAGCCCTCCGCTCTCATTAGGAAACTAAAAGAGATTCTTACTTGCCAAATGGTAGACTATTTCATGGAGGGACACGTCTGGCATGGTAAAGATTCAGTCATGCACTCTCAGCAGGACTTGTGAATCGCCACCATCCATTGCTGGCACCATGGCAGACCTGGCTAACATCACAGCACTCTCAAGGCACTCTGCTACAGCCCTTGAATTCTCAGCTTGGTACTGCAGGGAGTCATCCTAATCCCTCAGAATGCGAGAGGAAACCTCCTTAGTATCTGTTATAGATGGTGCGAAGCCTCTAACGGTTGTAAATAGAGGAAGGACAGTAGTCAAAGGTTCCTACTGTAGAATTGTAGATAGTGGATTTGGGAGAGTATCAAAATGAAAATTAAAAGATAAATATCTGTATCTATATCTACCTATCAGATATAATGTAATTAAAGGACATAAATTCACCTTGTAATCTGTCTTCAAAGAGGAATGAGCAAAGGCTATGAAACCTATGGAAAGGGCAGAGCTGACATTGTTTGGTCCTATAATTAACATGAAGTTCAGAGAAAAAATATTTAGAACTTTCCCTCAAAAATGTGCATATCTCAGTTACATTATCTTACATTTGCTCCTGGAGGATGGAGGTGCTAAAATTTCTTTATAAATAAAATCATGTCATAAAGAATGCAACCACCTTACTAAGCGGGACAGACTGTTACTTAGAGTGGCTATATCTCCATCAAAGAGTGGGTATCAAGAAATTTCTATAAGAAAAACTCAACAAGAAGGGAATAGTAAGACAATTTAGTTTGATTTACACTGCTGCTACAGCTAGAGAAGTTAGTGATTTTCAAAATAACCCCAGTTGAATTTTTTTCTTGTCCTTCTTTTTTTTTTTTTTTTTGATATCCCAGCAGAACTGCCTTTTGTCAGTCAATTTGTTTTTAATTCCCAGGTTCCCTGATTTGTTTGTAGCTACTATGTTTCTTTTTTTTTTTTTTTTTTTTTTTTTTTTTTTTTTTTTTTTTTTTTTTTTTTTTTTTTTTTTTTTTTTTTTTTTTTTTTTTTTTTTTCTTTTTAAGTGCATGAAGAGGGCTGGAGTTTTGATAACCCATGTCCCCCAGTGGCTCCAGGGACACAGGGAAAACAGAGCCAAGTGGAGAGAGGCTAAATCAGGAGGAAAAATGCAACATAGGGAGTCTTGTCCTCATTACACTGGTTGGGTTTCTGCAGGAACACTGGAAGGTGACACACCAAGGGGAAGGAGCAAGGGGTGGACACTGCCTGTCACAGGAGACAAGTAGAGGGCTGTGTGGCAACAGTTTCACATGGGGGTCCTGTGGTCCATCACTATTCATCCAGATTTAGAGAAAAACCCATAGCCTGAATAGAAACAGGGCCAGAAGGGGACATTCCGTCTCAAAGGACTGATAGCAAAAAGTGAAGCCAGAAAATCAGAATCATCCTGCTCCTGTAAATCGAGGAACGTGTTTACCTAAAAATAGGACTAGTGAACCACACCCTGTGACCACGTCCTACATTGTAACTAAACTGCATTCCACCAGCCTGTCTATATGAAGAAGCTGCTTCAAGAGAAATGGGGAGACGTTATTAAGAATTTTAGGTTCTTATTTTATGCTTTATTCTAAAAAGGATTTAGGAGAAATTCTACTGGAAAGATGTAGCCCCAAAACAGCTTTATCAAAACTGATGGAGTCATTTTTCTTCACACTCCACATCCAAACCAAACCCTATGGACTGACATTTGCTTAATTTGTTCTTCCTCTCCCAAGAAACAGCTGCTCCACTCCAGATCCAAGGTTTCTAGGCTGGTAGAAGTGAACAGTGGAAGAACACACAGTGTCCTGTGTTTTAAATACTTTGTTTTCTACAGAAGCAGTCCATTTTCACATAGCAAGTGGCTCTGTGAGTTGATCAATGAATACTCAGGGTATACACTATGATTTGAATAACTAACCCCCAAAAGGCCTAAGTGTTAAAAGCTTGATTCCCAGCCCCTTGTGCTTTTGGAGAGTGGCAGAGTCTTTAAGAAAGCCTTTTAATGGGAAATCTTAGGTCACTGAGAACATAGCCTTTAAGGGATAGTGGGATCATATCTCTTTCTATCTCCCTTTTCACACTCATTCATGATGTGAACTGCTCCCTCTACGAGACACTTATGTCAGGATGCACTGGACTGCCACACACCCAAAGCAAAGGATGCAACCAACCATGTATTGAGGCCTCCAAAACTGGGAGCCAAAATAAAGCTTTCTTCTTTATAAATTGATTATCTCAGGTACTTTGTTACAGTAACAGAAAGCTAACTAACAGAGTAGAAAATAAGATATGAACCAGTCTTTTACTTCTGCCTCAGAGGTGAGTCTACCTGAGACAGGCATTTCAGGGTCCCCTTTTCACCTCTCATCTTTTCTGTCTTTAACACTATCTGCCCCCTGTCCAAATACTCTGTGCCTCCTCCCCTCATTCTGCATAGAAAGAAATATAATAGTGATTTGGTTCATTCAGTTGATCCAGAGTGGAGATCCCACTGGACAGTTTTTCTTGCTGATATTAATCATATATCCTAAAATCCTTTATCTAGTATTTATGTTTACAAGTGACTCCTCTTCTTGTATTCTTACTATTTGTGTAAATTTGCCATTTCTCTATTTGCACAGCCAGTGACACAGGAAATGAGGAAGGTAGTTTTTAAATTTTTTATTGTATTTTTCTTCCCTTTTTTTTTTTTTTTTGTTTCTTGATGGTTTATGTTTTGACAAGACCTCTTTAAAGACCTGCCAGCTCAGCAGTTAAAAATTTTCACTGGATTGAAAGTTGGCACTTTAGTTGCAGTCCCAGAAAAACCTTTTTCTAAATACTAAATTTGGATTAAAGCTATAAGGAATTTTCTCAAAATTGTAAGTGTAGAAATAAATATCAGGAGCTTTCTAAATTTCTTGATATTTTGTATTCCTACTATGTGAGGAAAATAGATTCTAATTTATATAAAAGAAAGACCTTCAGTCTGTGATTAGCCTTTTTTCATAAGGCGTGTGTCTTGGTCTGTGGATGAGGTATCTACAGGTAAAATATATTCACCTACATATTGTACAGCACATTTTTAAAGCCATTTCAAATAATGGAACATTCTTCTCACATCCAGCCCTCATCCCAGGCGCCACTGAGAATCTGATCTTTGCCCAGCATGGGGTGGCACCTGTTGACAGACTGCTCGACTTGTCAGGAGAGCAGTTTGGTCTCTGTCCTTGATGTGCCTCCTGTCTTTGATCCCCCACCAAAAGACACTGACAGCCAGGCTATCAATCAGCCTTTGAACAACTCGATCTGCTTTTTTACTTCTCAATCTATATGTAAGAAAAAGATTTCTTTGCCTATGTTTTGTTCACATTTGTTATTGTTTTATGATAGTTACATGGTACCAAAACTAAAATATTTAAAAATACATAAAATGAGAATCCTCCTGTATTAGTCACTTCTTTGTCATTGCTGAAACAAAATACCTGACACAATGTAAAGGAGGAGGGGCTTATCTTGAAGCTCACAGTTTCATTCTATGGTTGACTGGCTCCAAGTCATGGTGAAAGGACCTAGGGTAGGGGAGCTGTTGAACCCATGGGATCTAGGTAGTAGAAAGGCATCAAAGGAGCCACAAACAAGGACACACCCTTCCAGGTCACACAACCATAGACCCACATCCAATCAGGCCCCACCTCCTAACAGCACAATCAGCTATGAGCTCATCAACGGATGGATCCACTGATAAACATAGCACCCCCAAGGTCCAATCACCTTCCAAATATATGAGACTTTTGGAGGACATTTTAGATCTAAACAATATCATCTTCTACCTCATTTACCCTGTGCTGTCACATTTACCCCTACAAGAAATCATTGATCTTGGCATTGGTTTGATCCCTCCAAGGTTTGTGTAAAAACTCATCTAAGACAGTGAATTTTTTTACTTTATCCTCTTTCATACGACCCTATCCAGTACATTACCTTTTCAGTGAACAGTATTGTTCTTCACCAGCATCTGTTTGTACCTGCACCCTGTCTCCCTGTGTGCTGTGGACACAGAGTCTCACTTTGCTTCCTGTACTTGTGCTGTTTCCAATTTTTCACTATTATTAACGTTGAAGCAATAACAATTATGTTCTGTTTTCTATATTTTAACTAAAAAATATGTTTTTTATCTTTATTAATTACATCCTCTTACACTCTTTTCTCCAACTTTTTCAGACAGATATTTAATTATTTTATTTTCATGTAATTTTTAAAATATAAGTATTTTAGGTTGTAACTATTTTCTTAGCAATGATTCATTTATTTTCCAAAATTTTGATGTATGTTTCCACTGTTATTAAATTCCTTATTCTTTTTTATACGTTTTTCTTGGGTCCAAGAATTAACAGTTTTATTTTTATTTCCCATTGAAAATTTCTTGTTCTGTCTTGTGCTATAGTTTCATTGCACTGTTTTATATAATTTTGTGCATCTATTTCTACTTCATTAGAATTTATTGAAATTTTCCTTTTGGTATAATACACATGTGATTCATTTGTCCAAAATATCTATGGACACTAAAAAGAGGAGCTATTGTTCATTTGCTATACATTGGTCAACAAATACACGAAAAAAATTCTCAACATCTTTAGCCATCAGGGAACTGCAAATCAGATCTACAATAAGACACCATCTCATTACAGTTAGAATGACTATTATAAAATGAAAAGTGTTACTGAAAATTTGGAGAAAATGAAATGCTTACGCACAGTTGGTAGGAAATTAAACTAGAATAGCCGGTACAGCCACAGTGGAAAATAGTACTGTATAGGCTCTTCAAAAAATAGAAATAAATCTGTGTGATCCAGCTCTCCACTTCTGGGTATATAAACAAAAGAAATCAGGAATGCCCATGTAGATCACAGCACTGTTCACAACAGCTAAGAAATGGGATCAGTCTATATGCGCATCAACAGATAAATGGGAAAGAAAAAAAAAAGCAGTATATATACGCACAATGAAATATTGTTCAGCAATAGACAAATGAAATCCTGTCATTTGAAGTGAAATGGATGTAACTGGAAGACATGTTAAGTGAAATAAGACAGATGCAGAAAGACAAGTGCCACATACTTTCTTGCATAGGTAAAAACTAAAACCATGTCAATCTGAAAGTACAATAGTGATTACTAAAGATTAGAAAGGATGTGAGGGGGTAGGGAAAGAGTAGCTTAATTTAATCAGTGCCCACTGTGTGCATGTATGGAAATATCATGCTGAAACCCATTAATATGTATGATTAAAACATGTTAATAGAAATTCAAATAAAAATCCATTCCCATGATAACTGCATTAATCCTTTCATGAAGGTAGAACCCTTGTAGCCTAATAGCCTCTTAAGGATTCCATGTCTTAATACTGTTTCAATGGAAATTAAATTTCAACATGAATTTGAGATGGGACAAACATTCAGATCATAGTACAATCTGATTTTCTTCCTGCCTGGTTTACCTGGTTGTCATAAGACACTTGCTGTATTTTCAAAATCAAATATTGTAGTGAGTCAGTGTTAACAGTTTGAGGTCACTTTTCATATACATATAATAGATATATTATGTATGAAATATATATCATTTATATACATATTTTTATTTTAAGAAAAATGATCTGAATTATAGGTTAAATATTTGTGCTGTTCCAGTGCCCTCATCTGTACTTTGAAAATTTTAGTTGCACAAATGTTATATTTTCTTTGCCTATTCTCTATATTTTAAAATACATTTTTTCTTATCATCTCAGTTCTAACATTAGTGTACCCATTCTTCAGTCCAGGACTTTTCTTTTGTTCTGTGCAGTTTAGTCTTTCTTTTTTAAATGGTCTTTGCCTTCTTTCTTTGTGAAAATACATTGATGTGTCTCTCCTTTCCCCTTTTTTCTGCTTGTCTTGGTGGTGCTGGGGTTCAAACCCAGGGCCTCACATGTGCCTGGCAAGTTCTCTGCCACAGCACTGTGCTTCTAGCCCCTGATAAGGCATTTTTGAAATGCTGAAACTTAGCTCCTGCATGTTGGCAAGTCCTGTACATTAGTGAGAATAAACAGCTCAGTATTCTGCCTTAGGAAGGGAAATGGTGTTGAGGGGACTGCTCTGAAAAAAAAAATCTGTGTTTCACAGGTGACCCTCATAGTAACTTATTGAAATTCTACAGAATACCATCATCATTTAATCAAAATACTTCACTAAAGCAAGTAATTGGTTTTTAAAATTACATATATGTAAGGTATGTGAAAAAACATGTATGGAGATATATATATAATTTAAATATTTTATTTTAATTAAAATACTCATTCAGTAATCCTTTGATTGTTCAATGGTCCATCCTTGCTTTTGGATGGCTGACCAGCCATTTGTGTTCTATGCCATCAATCCCATTCAGACTGCAGCATTTGTGATTTTCGGTTCCTGTTTCTTAAAGGTAACAGAATGTAACTACCCTTGAGGGGCAGTGTGCAGAGGGGTGACCTCTGACAATCTTCCTGTGTCCTAGTTATCTCATCCACTCCTAAAACAAGAGCACAATTTAAGTAACTCTATCAAATCCTTGTTTATTATTTAACTTTCTTTTTATAGACATGACAATTCTTTTCATAGTCCCATCTCATTATGTTACATAATACCTCATGAAGATACATTATTATAATAATAAATTCAATTAGCATAAACCTAACTGACTTTCAGGTCTGGTGGGAGGTTATAAGGGGAGCAAACTAAAAAGAAATAGTCTGCCATAAGTGTGTGCATCAGTATGCTTCATAGAAAGAGGTCTGAGTATTGGTTAAAGTGGTGACTCAGCTTTGTACATCTCAACTAAGGGAGTTTCTACTGCTCTATGAGTGTATATAGTGCTCTCTGAGTGCTTCAGGGCTTTCTAGAGTTTTGTACATATTAGAGATGAAGAACAAGCCATTTCATACAATGAGAATAGACATAGATCTCTTTTTTATTTTATTACTAGGAAACAATAAATTCTTCTGTAATATGCTTAGTATTACAAAATGATGACACTCCTCACCCCTCTATTTTTGCTGAACATTGAGTTTTTTCTTGACCAAACAAGCTTTTTTGTGACTGTATCATTGCCTCTTGAGCCAACAATTTTATCTTTTCAAGAGAGTTGTTGCATTCAGGACCATCTAAGAAGATATACTGTAGCAATTTTCTTCCTTTTCTTTTTTCTTCAGCATACAGTCTATATTCAGCATGCTTTCAAAGCTAATTTTCTTTTTTATTTCTAGTGGGGTAGCTAAATTGCTATGATGAAGTTTTCCTCATCAGAACATTAGCATCCACTAAGATGCATGAGTTGCCAAGTAGCCTGTCTTTGAAAGCTTAAGAAAATATTTAGAACAATTTGGAAGCTAAATATTGGAATAGTATCCTGTGCTAGTCAGCTTTCCATTGCTTTGACAAAACACCTGAGATAAACTATTTGTAAGGAGGAAAGATTTATTTTGGTTTACAGTTTTAGAGATTTCTGTCCATAGTCAGTGGTCCTTTTGCTTTTGGGCCTGTGATGAGTAGCACATCACAGCAGGAGCCTGTGGTAGAGCGTTCCTCACCTTGTGGTAGCTGGGAAGAAAAAAAGAGAAAAGAAAGGAGCAGTAACCCTGCCAAGGCCACACTCCTGTACCCCAACTTCTTTCCCCTAAGCCCCACTTTAGAAACACTCAACCATTTCCCTATAGTGCCACAAGTTGGGGACCAAGCCCTAACACAGAGTCCTTGGGGGTTATTTCAGAACTAAACCATAAAATGTCCTTCAGCAGTCAAGGGTAGAAACAAGAAAGTGGTAAAGCCAGAAGGGGCAGTTCAACCTATGGTATGTGCAGACAGTGATATCTCAAGTGTTGGAGAAATCTTTGAGAAAAGAATAATGACTGCCCTGAGGTAACTCGCACAGAGTTCAATCTGCTGCTTCTTTCTTTCTTTCTTTCTTTCTTTCTTTCTTTCTTTCTTTCTTTCTTTTTTCTTTCTTTCTTTGTGTGGGAACCAAAGGAAATGAGATTCTATAATTCTTAAAGAACACGTGGAGATACCACACCACAAGTCCTTTTTTTCCTGGTTTTTGCACTTCTGTTTTATTTTCCCCCTGTCTTTGCATTTCATTACTCTTTAAGGTTTATAAACTCCATTTTGCATTTACTTAGCAAAAAAGTGTTATAGAATAGTACATGATAAACACAGAAAAGCTTCACAAGGAAAATGTATGTTTTTATATTAGATAAACTAAATCATAAAACAATTGCTTACATAGAGATGCACTGAATCAAATTTGGATATTAAAAAAAACCCTCCATAGGAAAATCAGGTTAAAAATCTATGCGTATTATGAGCAGAAGGTGTAGCTCAGTGGTAAAGCATATACTTAGCACCCATGAACCCTTAGATTCTATCACCAGCATCAAAAAAAATCTGCATATAATTACGGTAGCATTTTTACAAGAGGAATAAGCTTATGAACACATATGTATGTATGTATATACACACACACACACACACACACACACACACACATATATATATATATATATATATATATATACATTCACACATCGTGTTTTATTGAATGAATGTTAGGAAGAAAAAATCTGAAGGAATACACATCAACATATTAATAGTTTCTGCCAAATGTTAGAACAAAAAAGCCCTTTTCCCTCCTTCACATTTTCTGTGCTTTATGAGTCTTAAAAAGAAGAAGGAAAACCACAACTGTTTACATTTGTTGGTAAAAATGGAAACTCAGATGAGAACATGCTACAAGTATACTGAAACACATTCCTAACCCACTGTAGAGCTTAATGTTGACCAGTCCACTCTTTT
>RJWM01014223.1:0-51266 GCA_004363535.1 Dasyprocta punctata | reverse complement strand
TTTTTTTTTTTTTTTTGGTGGCACTGGGGATCAAACTCACAACCTCACACCTGCCAGACAGGCACTTAAGCTGCTGAGCCAAACTCCCAGCTTTAGTTTTCTGAGGCAGGGTCACACTATGTAGCTCAGGCTGGCCTTGCGTTCGCGTTGTAGCCCCAGCCGGCCTTGAACTCACAATGCTCCTCCTACCTCAGCCTCCCGAGTGCTGGGATTAAAGGCGTGTGCCACCATGTCCGGCTACTTTTCCATTTTTCTATTGACAATATTACAAAGTTGGTCAAACTTTTTATAGGATAATGAAGAGAAAGTGAATAAAATGCACATGAAAGGTGATGTTGAGGTGTGCATAAATTTTGAAGTTGGTTTTATTAGGAAGGCTTTAATTTTGGTCCTCTTCTCATTCTAAATCTTCATTTTAATACATAATGTTACATTTATAAATGTGTATTATTTTTCTTGAGAGTCCAAAACTTGTGTTAACATCTGCACCGAGCTAGTTCTGCCCAACTGTCATTAGTAGACAAACACAGTCACTTCTAAAAGAAACTTGGCAATGAGGAAACTGGAGGACTAGACATTCAGATCTCTCTCTTCTGCTGCCTTTTGATCTCCAAATGGAAGCCAGAAATCAAGGGAGCCCAAGGTTTCAGTCCATAGAGGTCGGTGTCTCTGGACACAAAGTGTGGCAAAGGAACCAGGAAACATGCCCAGCACTGTGGCTATGCCATGGGGGGCCTTCGGCTAGAATAGCACTCAGACGGGCTCCTGCTCTCACCCCACTCGTGTCTCCCAGTGGGTGGGACCAGGGTGAGCACAGGGGAAGGAACAGTACCTTCCTGGTTCTCTTAGGGAACCTCCTGTGGAGATGGTGGCGTTCTGTGGGCCGCAGGCACACGGCTGTGCCGGGGGGTGGGAACATCTCAGCCAGTGGAGGCCAACGCGGTAGGAAGCTCACAGGAGCAAGTGGTTTGGGTGTGCTGAAGTCAGGGCCCTTCCCGCTCTACTTGAAGATGATAATGATAGTGAAAATAAATAGCATTACTGTGATCTATCTCAACTCCTACATTTCATTGGCTAAAATTTTAGTTTGCTTTTAAAACATTTGCCTCGTTAAAACATTGATCATGGTTGTGCTGTTACTTTCAGTTTTCTTACAAATATAAGCTCTTACTATATTTGAGTGCGCAGATAATGCTCCATTTTAGAGAATCTTTGTTTCTCTGAAGTTTGAGCTACTGGCAAAGATAATTCAAAATGATGATTTTTTTTCCCATTTTTTTATTTGAGAAATCTCTGAGTTCTAAATCATAGTTTCCTTTTTTGGATTCCTTAGTGGATGTTCTCCCAAAATGAATAAAGAGTGCAAAGAACAACTCCCTTTTCCTGCTAAATGTAATACACAATCCTATATGAGACAGGCATTTATATAATTTTGAGGTTGGAAGAAATGAAGTGACTCATTCCATTTTATGATTTCTAAAACAAAAGGTAAAGGCTAAATTAGAAGTTTTCCAAAGAGACTGGAATTGCTTCCATTCCTCAAAACACTTGGAGATAAATTAAAAACAACGACAGGTGCAGGTAAAACGGAGGCTGTTCTGGAGCGGGGGGTGGGGTAGGGGTAGCCTTGTACCACCCGCGGGGCCCTGAAACAGCTGCCCAGGCTCCCCAGTCGTTTGTAAAGCCTTGTGGCAAGCTTGGAGCTCCTAGGGGCCCACCCACACAGTGACCGGCTCTAGTGTTTTCTAATCCCTAAGGCAATATCTGTCCCGGGTTCCGGTTCCATTATTAGGAGCTGCTCACGAAGCCTCCAGTACTCAGGGCGACGCTGCAGGGAAGGTCAGCCCTGTCTGCCTGGTGAGACGAGGGGAGGAGGCTCCTTCACAACCCCATTCATTACTTGCCTTTTAGTTTTGGAGGCAAGATGGAAAAATTTACATTTACTGTGTTCAAAAAGGCACGTTGCAAAATTGAGGATGATTTTTTATGTCAGTTGATAGACGGAAGAAAGTTTAAACAGCAAGGGCTCTAGACCACATTCTCCAACAACCAGCTGTTGCTTATTCTAAACGAGAACTAAGATACCTGAAACATCAGTTTGGGAATCCTCAGACATACTGAATTGGAGACCGCATTTTAAGGAGAGCCTTCTTTCGTTTCAAAAATACTACATGCATCGCCGACTACGAAAATCTGAATAGCCCTCAAATCTTGGAGGGCATTTAAGAAAGGAACTTGATATGTTTTCTCAAATTGAACTCAACAGTCCTAAAAATTCACATCTAACTAGTAATGAGCAGTGACACCAAATAAAACTTTGCTAAACTGACAATAATTTAAAAAACATATTTTGGTCAATCATGATGGAGGAAATATTAAATGTCTTTCAGTAGTTTCTTTATGAAAATGAGAATTCAATGTCATTGTCAAATGAACCAGCAATCAAAAAAGAATGAAGCCAAAACACATAGGAAAAAAATATCAAAGGTCAGCTACTTACCTCAGTTTAGAAAATAGATGGTATTTTCCAGGTTTTTTTAAATATTAATCACAGTTTTCAGCCTTTAAATTTTTGTAATTCACAATGTTATCTTCTTTTACTCTAAATAAACATTAACTTTTCTATTAAAAAATTTTAAAAACGAAAACTGCTATAGATTTTTATTGATACAAATATATGTAGCTCAAAAACATGAGCAAGAAAGATATAAAATGAGAAAATAAGTTGAATATCAGTCTGATTTAATCTTGAACAAAATTATAAGAAATGAGGTCACAACTCACAAGGATATTCGGACGCTTTAAGAACTGTCAATTTTTGGTTTCCAGTGACCTCTATGCCATGACTTCTTTTTCATCCTGACTCCGCCTGAATTCTACTTCATGCTTTTCTATTGCCACAGTCTCTTTCCTGCACTGGTTTCCTTATTTTAATTCTTATTAGTTAATGTTTCCAGCACATAATGATAACACTGATTATGGGGAGCTGGCACAGGTACTTAACACATCTTAATTCTTTACGTCCCCTTCCTGCCCTCCTAGGTGATTTGTGTGCACAGCAAAGAGGTTGCTTCTCCAACTTCATGAGAGTTTAAATCACAACCTTACTATACCGGAGGCCCCGAGAAGTCTGGCCCTCACGTGCAGCTGTGCAGTGGAGTACTACCAAGACAGGTAAACAGCTGTCTAGCTTTCATGAAATCAGCATTGAGTAAATTCTTTAAGATAAACAGCAAGGGCCTCTTGGTTTACTTCTTTTCAACCCTGGATTTCTGTCTAAATCAGGGTCCAGCTAGTCAAATGCTTGCTGTTATCTTTCCTACTTGCCCCTCCTTACCCTACCCCTCTCGTTCACGTTTCCTTACTTCCTCTCTGTGGGTATCATATACTGCTTTCTTCAGTAACAAACAGTATGGCCCTTCCCCACTGGACTGTGAGCACTTTGCCCGCCCCTTCCAGCTCCCAAAAGCAATAGCAATGCCAGGAATCCCTAACACAGAGATGGGGACAAGGTTGGTGAGGCAAGCAGAGCAGGTGTCTGGAAAGAAAAGAAAAGATTTGTCAGATAAGGGGAGAAATTCGGGAGCAGTTATCTGGTCCAGTGTTTCTTGAACTCTCATCTGCACGCAAGCCATCCATCCAGAGAGCTGCAGGCTATGGCCCTATGGCCCAGAGGGTCACGATGGGGCCAGAGTCCTCACGAAACATCAGGTGATGCCTGTGCTTCTGGTCCCAGGACCACACCTGGAGTACTAAATTCTAGGCAACATGAAAATGCATTATTTTCACTGTCTATATCAAGATCTTATGTACTCCCCCCCCAAAGATGTTAATACATTAGTAAATAAGAATTCATTGAATTTAATACCATGTGACATACCAGGTTGAGTGTCTGAATTCTCAGAATAATCCTATGATGAATAAAATATGTTAGCTTTGGTATGGGACCTTGGGGCTGATACCTCATGCACTGAGGCAGACGGCAGCTGAATGACTTGCCCAAAGGTGCACAGCTGATGTGGTAAATTGTTGCTTGCCAAATGTTACACACGCTCTCCTGCATTTCCTAACCTCCTTCCAAGTTAGCTGAAGCTGCCGCGCTCATTCTAAGCAAAGGACAATTGGGAAAGTGATATGTGTCATCTCTTGGCTGAGATCATTGAAAGTCTGCGTCCCTCCTCCCGCCTTCTTCTCTTCTTACTTTCCTCATTGCTGGGACATAACACCCGCTCCCATAGTGTAAAGGAGAGGTCTGATTTGGGCTCACGTTTTTAGTCCGTAGCTGGTTGGCTCCAAGGCAGGAAGCACAGGGAAAGCTTTGCCTGTGGCAGAGAAGAGCTGCTCACGTCTTGGCAGAGAGTGGAGGGAGGAGCCAGGAGAGAAGATTAAACCTTCCAGGCCACGCACCCAGTAACCTGCCTGTCCTAGCCGGACTCCACTTCATAATAGTTAGTCCACTCTAAACCCTCATAATCCAGCCGCCTTCCAAAAAGTGCCACCTATGAGCACATGGGCTCTTAGGAAACATTTAAAAAGAAACCATAATAACCCTTCTGTTTTGTATTCTGCCATCTGAAATGTGTGGCCCCCAAGGCAAGGTTAGAGGAGTGCTGGCCACCTTGCAGCAGAATTCATGCAGGACTCATACATTTTGCTGCATTTAAGGCACTACAACTTCTAGTTGTGTTCTGAGATTACGCTGGCTAGGATGGGCTCAGTGTTGGTATCAGACAGCTCTTCATAAGATTGGTTTTCTATCTGGAACTCCAGACTCCCTCAAGGTGTATATACCTTCAGTACAGTCTAGATTAGGCAAGTCCCAATACCAGCTGGGGGTAATGGTAGGTACTGAAGCCATGCAAAATACAGGCCCAGGGCCCTGAGAAACACCTGCAGATAGACAGGTTTAAGGAGAGCTGCAGCAGGAACTGTCTGGGGCCCTGGACCAAGGTTCATGCCCTGGCCAGCATCTCTTATCTATACCACTTTTCAAGCATGGTTAAAATCAGCATAATCATGCTTTGAGATGGCATGATGGGCTGCATTCACAAACCGAATGAAGTAGTATTTTCAGAACATTTTTCATGCGCACCTCCTCAAACAATAAACTTTTCAACCTCAGTTGACTCTTTTAGTGGATAGGGGATATCGTTTCTGCACAGTGGCTACCATGGTCTGAATGCTTGCCCCTCTGTATGTTGAAACCTAATCCTCAATGTGCTGGTATTCAGAGGTGGGGACTCTGGGAGGTGATTGAATTATGGGGGCAGAGCTCTCATGAACCGGATTACTGCATTCCGCTATGAAAGAAGCCCCAGAGAGCAGGCTTGTTTTTCCCACTGTTATAGTTTAGATCTACAATTGCCCTCAAAGTCCCATGTGTTCAGAGGTGGGGCTTTCATAAAGTGATGGGCTGATAAGGGCTGCTAACTTGCTATTAGCAGGTGGGACCTAGTTGGAGGGGGGGGGTCACTGAGGTACCTAGAAGTCTATGTTTTTGTCTCAACTACCTCCCTTCTCTCTCTGCTTCCTGGCTGCTATGATGTGAGAAGCTTTTCCCTGCCAGACCCTTCCACTGTGCCATGTCTGCCTTGGAGCCAGCCAACCATGGACTGAAATCATAAGCCAAAATAAATGTATCCTACGTTAAACTGTGGTGTTGGGTGCTGCGTCCAGGAAAATGACTAAGACACCCAACATGTGAAAACACTGTGGTCCAGTGAACGGGTACCCAGTAGATGTCCAATCTGCTGGCACCATGACTTTGGACAGTTCAGCCTCCCAAACTGTGAGAATACCAGGGACCGGGGAATTTATTAGGAACAGCAGTTCATTTCTGTGATCGAACTCTGAGCTGCCTAAGGCAACGGCACATGATCATGTGTCCCACAAAACAATAAACGGTGCATCATCTGACTCATATTTATATGAGTCAGATGAACATAACTACTTCTTATATTTTTTTAGGGATGTCAAACAAAATAGAATAGCAAAATCAGCTTGAGAAGAAAAAAAACCTGAAAAAACATGTAACCATTATAAAAATCAAATCAGTATTTGAGGTTTTCCAATCTCAACTTCCCTTATGCCCTATCCACAGTTCTCCTCTGCTGAAGACCTCTGTCCAGGGTGTTTCCCTGGGGGGTAAGTGGCTTACAGTGGCAAGGACCCTGGTTGCTATTGTCTCAGACAATTTGCCTAATGCAGCAAGATAGTGACCGTGGCCCATCTGATTCTACAGGCGTAGTATAACCTTAATAATAAAACAGTAAAACAGGTAGAGAAAATCCTTGTAGAGGAAATCACAGGCCAATATCACTTGTATAAAAATACTATGATTAACTCTGCAAACTCAGCTGTATGTACATCTAAATAGATCATGACAAAACAGGCTTTGTCCTGGGAGTAAAGGAGGCTTCATCATGAGAAAATCTATTTAAGTAACACACAATACTAGGATTTTAAAGGAGAAAAAAGTAACTCAAGTCATATAAATTTAGTAATTATAGCTATGAAAAGTTCAAACAATTTCTGATGCAAGAAAATTACCTCAAACTGAGTACCTTCCAAAGATCTACAGCAAATATTATGTTCTTTGAAATGGTGAAACTTAACTTCTTTCTCTCTTCCAATATTTGTTAGTCTTATTAGTGGCATAGAAAACACATGGCACCAATTCTTATTTTTAATTTCATATTATACCAAGTAGAACTTCCTGTAAACTGTAGAAGAGGTGTAGTGGGAGCATTTCTGCTGGAGTTGTTTACATTCTGATGCCTGGGAAGTCATTTGATTAACACACTGAATTTGCATTTGGTCATTTTGCTGAAACTACTCATTTGCAAATGGCATGATGACTTTTTCCTCTTTTGTGGCTTTTATTACGATTGCAAATGAGACATTTTCCTCAAAATGAAGGGAATGAATTATGAAATGTTATTGGTCTGCTTGAACTTTATTACTTTTCCAAGCAAATTATCAGGTTAAATGAGGCTGGCCATCTATGTCAGTTTTCCTCACAGGCATTTAAAATTTTAATGTTCTTCACACCAAAATCTCCACATGGTCTGACCAGCAGATTTTAAAATATATGTGGGAGAGCGAGAATAGCTGAGACCACCACTGTCGCTCAACATCATCTTCTGCTGTGCGCACACCTGCGGCAGAGACCGCTGTTCAGAACCGGCTGTGCAGCTTCACGGCACGGTGTCGTGGGCCACGCGGAGATCCAGCCCGAGCCTTGCACGTCAGCCTGGCAAAGGAAGCCATGCTACACATGGGGAGAAGCCCGCACTCCCCACCCCGGGTGAGGGACCAGGCAGTAAACGGTGCACATGGAGAGGACGCGTGAGAGGATCAGCTCAATTTGAGTTAGGTGTGTTTTCATATAGAAAAAATATATATAGACCCAGATCCATTTGAAAATGACTGCTCTAAGTTTAAAAGTGATGGCTTATAAGTTGTTACATGTTCTGTTTTGTGGAAATCTGTTTTTGTTATCAAATTTAACACAAGGGACTTTTTTTTAAACTTCAAATTAAGAGAATGAATTTCTAAATAAAATAGAAAGTGAGGGAGATTTCTTTTCTCCAAAAAGTTTTAAATGAATCTTTTAGTAGCAAAGTAGACAAAGGCTATCTGCAGGTCATTCTCAGAAAACTCAAAATGTCCAAAAAGCACTTGCAAAGGTGTTGCATTTCACCAAAAATCAGAAATGCAATTGGACACAGTACAGTACTTCAAGTCGGGTACTGCCAACTACGACGTTGAAGTCTCCATTTATCCATATCTTTACCAAGTCTTACCGGATTGTTAACTCATTGTAGTTGTCAGACTGGCAAGGCATTCTCATAGACAACTGCCTTTCGTACTCCTCTGGTACATGCACTATTTATCACTCAGTGTGCTAGGCACCAGGGTCGAGCAATACTGTCCATTTGCTCCCGTGCACATTGGCAATGGTGCTGCATAGCCACCTTTGGGAGATCGTGATTGTGGATGTAAGTTGTGTGTGTTATTTTCCAGTGGGGCAAGATCCTCTCCTCTTGTTCTCCTGTCACAGTGGTGGAGACACGCTGGTGGTCCAGACTGTACAGCTACAGGAAGTGACGTTCCTTGAGCCTGGGCCCCTGACAGACTGTGGGGGACTGAATCCCTTGTCACCCCAGGTGCACATGTACCATGAGTGAAAAACATGTTTGGTTTACCAACTAGGATTGGAAAAATAAATCATAAGCAACCTCAAAAATCACTAAGTGCAACAATCTTCTAGGATATAAACAGAAATAGAACTTCTGGCACATTAATATTGAATGTGGCATGGAACGGGTATTGCAAAAATGTGAGCTGGTGAAACCTAGGCTAGAATATCTGAGTGAAGTCTTAGATACGGAAGATCCAGTGCTTCCCACAAGTCTTCCCTCCTCCCAGCTCATTCAGTATAGAAGCCACTAGACACCTGGCATGTGACTAGGGTGACAGAGGAACTAAGTGTTTAGGTACATCTAAACTCTGAACGTATTAAGTATCTTTCCGTTACTTAATGCTAGGACTGCTTTTAATTGAAAAGTTAACATCAAAATTGAAACATGTAAGTGCAAAATATACACCAGGTTTTTAAGTTGTAAACACAAGTATGTAAACCTCAGTAAATTTCATGCTGATTGAAAACATTTTAAGGGTCAAGTCATATTGCACTTTGCTTGCTCTTTTTCTTCTGTTAAAAGTGGCTGCAAAGTGGCTTTCCTATTTCTGTTGCCGAGCACTGGCCTGAGTTCTTTCACATAGCATCTCCTTCCAATTAAGTTGCCTGGTGGATGCTGGAACTTTAAAAAGGCGACAGACCTGGTGATCAAGTGAGGGCTAGTGAAGGTCGCTTCCTTTCCTTGTGGCTTTTCAGTCCATTTCTGCCTATTCCCTATTCTCTACCCTCGGCCTCCCCTAGAAGTCCATGCCTAAAATAGTTCTCTCTTCAGGCTCCCACCGCTTTGTTCAATCTCTGCGCTAAATAACCACTAGCAAAGGTGACAACTTCATAGATGAAGCATGTAAAATTCAAGGATGACTCACTTAGACTCACATCATAAACTGCTGAACTTCAGCAATGCACAGCTCTCTTCCTCAGGCTCTGCCAATATTTATCTCAAGTCCAATTCTCTTCTTTGCTCTTGCTTTTTTTTTTTTCCCCTCCCTCCCTGGGATCTGGAAGTGAGATGAAAACTTAAATAGCATTCTTCAAATACCCTCAAACTCCTTCCTCCAAGTAATAGAAAGGATGATGTCAATAGTGCAACCATAGTCTCGGGTGCGGGGGGCTCAGCCTGCTTGAGAACTCTCCGCCCACCGCCTCCCACTGACAGGCTGATCATGGATGTCGGTGAAGTGCCCACATACATTCTCTGCTGAGGCCACTGGCTGTTGTAGGAAAATCTCCACTCCTGTCCAAACCAGCACCTCTTGGGAATTTAAGTCAAAGCAAAACAAAAGGAGTAACCCAGCTTCCTAGCAGTTTATGCATGATTAACCAGCTAGAGGCACCTATAACTCAAAGTACACCCTGGAAAAATTCAGAACATCTGCGTCATATGGAAGGCTGCCTTCATGAGCCTCAGCCAGGTTGCGTAGTAAATATCCACCTTGCTTAACAATTGAAATGACAAGGGCAGAAAAAAATCTTACAGTTACTTTATTTAACAAAATTTACTCCAACTTCTATATCTATGTACAAACCAGAGCAGCAGACACAGACTTCAACACAGGAATTATAATAATGGTCAACATGTTCCACAAAGTTTTGTTTCCTGCTCGTATAGACATTCACAGATTCTAAAGGTTTCCAAAGGCCGAGCAGCGTCACGTCTTCATTGTCTGGGATGGCTTATGATAAAAAGTCCTAAAGAGAGAGGGCTGGGCTTCCGAGGGTTAATACATTGTGTTCAGGTTAGTTCATCGAACAGCCCCTGGCCCATAGGAGGGGCTCACAAAATGTTTTGGACCAAGGATAAAAAAATTTGAGTAAAATATAATCTATTGAGTACACTTAGTAGGTTTTTAAAAAGTTTTACTTGCCTACATCATAAATATAACAAGGTTGTCTCATTTCTGGCCCCAAAAAAGTAAGAAAACCTACTTTAAAAAATAAGTTTAAAATAATTTGATTAGTACTACTAACAACATGTAGTGCCTGGAGATCCTTCAAAATTAAGGTCAGAGTACACAAGTACTCAACACAGCTCTGCCCCTACGCCCTCTGATTTTGTTAGAAATGTGTTCACTTCATGACATTACCTACAGGTTAACAAGCTACTTTCTAAAGCTCTTTATTTGGGGAAGACAGCCTCTTCTGCTTTCCCATTTTTCTCACTTCCAGAATACCTCTGAACTCCTTAAAAAGTATTACAGTCCTGAAAATCCCCAAAAGGTTTGCTACATACTCTACTCACAAAATTCAGTAATTCAGTTCCACATAAGTACTCAAGATGTGTTTTAAGTAATACTTGAACAACAGCTGATACTGTGAAGTGTAAATATTTCAAGCTGATGCTAAATACTCTGACCTGGCCAACTCTCAGCCCAGTCATTCAGGAAAAAGCTGCTAAGTGGTGAGGTATAGAAGGGGGAAAAAAAAAAAAAAAAAAAATCGCAGGCTTTTTTTCTTCTCCGCTACACGCAGGAGGGTACAAGTCTGTAACACGGATAAAACTTCAGAACGCTCTTCGTCACGTAGTGCAGCGGTAAAACACCACCTCCCAGCCGCAAAGCACCAAATAAAAACGCACAAGGACCGAATGCTATGACAAAAATGACCCACAGGGGTTTCTACTCCTGTTTGTTCCTATAAATGAGACCCCAACACTTACTGTGCTTTCATTATCTAAAAATGAGATCAAACCATTATAAAAATGTACTTCCAAAATAAATAATTTCTGGAATAGAAAAATGTTGTACATTGTCCCAGCCCACATATCATTTACAAAATAGGAAACCAGAAAATTAGCTATTGCAATTTTCATGTGGTAAAAAATACTTATATGTGTACATACACACATATATAAAAGTGTAAAGTTTTAATAAAATCAATCAACTCAACGATCTTATACTGAAGCAATGTCGAGTATTTGTGATGAGAACAAACTTGAAAGGAGTATAATCCCACCCATTAGAGGATAATCTAAGACTTTTTCAGGTGAAAAAAACAGAAAGAACAAGAAGTCTTCAACTAATTACTGAGCAAGTTAGAAATCACTGGTGGTGCTTTTAGATACACCAGTCCCTCCTCCCCCGTCCTAGTCACCAGGACCAATCGGTACTCCCAGAAGGGTGGGCAGGCCTGGGGGAGCTGCCCATCTGTGCCTCTGCCTTCAGTCTTGCTGTCTGAGGGTCAGTGCCCAGCTGCCAGCCCAGTGATGACTCAGTTTCAGGTTGGAGCTGTTTGCCACACTGCCTACCTGCTCGCATACACATAGGTGCCTTGCAGGTCACAGAGTCCTGCTGTCAGTGGGTGGAGTCAGGAGTGGAAGTCCCCTGGGACTTGTCAAGCTACCTCACCGGCAGGTTGTTACCGGCTCTGGAAACCAGGGGTAGCATCTGCTTTTGCAAGGGCAGTAGGGGATTTCTACCCATTTCTAGTAACATCATGAGGGAAAGTCTCCCCCACACCTGAAAGGCACAGAAGGATCAAGAGGAGATGGGAAAGCTGTCCTATCTCACTGTAGAACCTGTTCAGAAAAACAGGCCAAGTGGGGGAAGACTGGTCCCGGGGACCAGCATTTGGAACCCCCAGTGATCCAGAACAGGCCATATCCCCCCAGTTTCTGGAATGAGTCCCTGGGTGAAAGCTAAGTCCGATTAGACTCTTGGAGGCCTGCTTTACCAGCCTACCCTCAACTATCTTCCTGAGGGTTTATCTGTGTTATAGGAAACCTATTCCTTCACATTTTAAACTGGCCATTTCATTTAAACTGGCTGTGGGAGTGTTACAGGCAAAGAGGAGACCTTCTTTTAGATATTTTCCCTCTGTCACTTTTTTTTTTGAAGGCACATTCCCTACCCAATTGTAACAAGTCAAGATTTTTAAAAGAACACAAAAGCAAAATACTTGAAAAAATGTGTTTTTTAAAAAACACTTGTTTAAGTAGTAAATGCAGGCAAATTCTTAGAATCATTCCTTAAAACAGCCAAGAAAGGGAAAATTCAGTGCTACATGGACAATGAGTGCTACAGGATGGAGAGGGATTCAAAAGGATGGCCTTGTTTTTTATAACCAAGTTAAACATAATGATGTAGAAAATATAATTTCCACTATGTAACAAATATTCCAGAAAAAAGCTAAAGCCAAAACAAAGTGTATGTGCACACCAAAACGTGGGCGTCATTCTTCAGTAGCATGGAAAGGAGGAGCGTGTGCAAAGCGTTCTAAACTTGCTCCTCTGAATGGGTGGTAAAAGGTCCGCATCTACTCAGAAATATGGGCACTAAACAAAGAAAGGTCTCCAATCCCACAGACATTTGTGGAGAGTTTCACATCCTTCCTCTAGAGAACCGCATCCACTTGTGTGGACAATTCCAGGGGCTTCTAATACCGCCTAAGGTCCAGCCCTGAGCTCAGGCTAAGGGCTCTCGATATTCCTACAGGAATCCTGAAGAATTAGTAATCCTCATTCCTACAGTCTGGGTTTCTCCCGCTGAATCTGGGAGGGGGAAACCCCAAACAAATGAAAAACAACTTGCTTCACATGCCAACTTTTTACTCATTTGCCCTTGGAAGAAAGAACATCCCAATCTCTAGTGGCCTCGATCAAATGCCGCTGGCCGTGACTCATCCACTCTTCCTGATCTTCGTATAGCCGCCCACAAAACCAGCACTTAAAGATGCACTGTGCTGAGTCATCGGGCAAGGAATCCACCACCTGGTAGTTGTTTTTGTGAACTTTTTTCAGTTTCATCTTCAGCATCATTTGCCTCTTCATCTGGCTCGCTTCCTCTGTGTTCTGGTAGGTGAGTCGCAGGTGATGCCGTCGGATCCCCAGCTGACACCTAGTCCTCTCTGACAAAACCACTTTCAGCACGTTGCCTTTATACTTGTTGATTACCTTCATCACGTTAGTCACTTCCGGCGAGTCGACATCGGGATGATTCAGCACAATGACCGGCTGGTTCCGACGGGGGCATTTAATCAACTGGTCGGGTTTGACCGCTACTAGTCGAAGCTGTCGTGCAACCTGAAAAATGGAAGGATCTTTGAGGCAGCGGCTGGACTCAGCCTGAATCTTGCTCTTCTTCTTGGAAGAGTTTACTTGCTTGGTTTTACCCCTGCTCCCAGGAAGACTTCTGGAGAGCAGCCTCCCATGCTGCCCATACATGGGGCCGGTTTTCTTAGGGGTGCTACTACAGATGGCATCCTCTTTCCTTGGTTTAGGCCGAAGTGATGTCTCGAGATTCCAAGACATGTCTATCGGGCCACTTTCGCTCATCAAAGGCTGTAAGTCTGAGTCTGTCTGTTTCACAGGACGAACCTGGACTGGTTTTGGTAAACGAGCTTCACTACAAGGGATGGTGACAGGTGCATCACAGGTGGCCTCTATGATGTGAGCATCCTCTGAGGAGTTGAGAACTCGTAACACAGCCCCCTTGGGGATCAGCACTGGAGTAGCCACAGGTGCCATTCTGGTCCCTCTGCTTTCAGTTCTCCCATCACTGACATTCGTGAACTGTGGATAGATCTCCTGATGTGTCAGCTGTCCTTTGCTGATAACAGCAACCTCATTGTGAGGTTTCTGGAGAGGAACCATGGAAGGGCCAGGGCCAGTAAGCGACACATTAATTTCCTGAATACACTCAGAGGTTGTCTTTGAAGTTACCTTTGTTGCCTGTCCTACGGAACGACGATGTGCACCATTTGCAGACAAAGAGGAAGGCTTGCCACAGGATTCAATCAACTGAGCTATCTTTCTGCGCAAGAGCTCAATTGACTTTATTTTGGACGTTGAACTATTCCACTTAATACCCTCTGGCACATTTTCAGATCCAGAGCTCAGAGAAAATACTGATGAGATGACTGGGCCATCAAAAGTGTCCTTAGTCCTTTCAGAATCCTTCAATTCTGCAGGCTTTTCCCCAGGTTGCTGAGACTTAGCCCTTTCTTCTCCAGTTATGTTTATATGTAAATACTCACTTCTATGTGGAGAGGAAATCTGATCTACATTTGAAACTACCTTGTTTTGTTCTGTCTGGTTATCTTCCAGCTTTCTACTACAGGAAACCATTTTTACAGGAATACTAATGTTACTTCTAGGGTCAAAGTCATTTTCATTTAAGGGTAAAACACCCTTTTCTCCGGAAAAGGAAATAGTTGCAGGCCATGCAGAAAGAGGAAAGCACTGCTGTGAGTCACTGCGAAAATTCCTTCCATCTTCAGCAAAAGCGGCAGCAGCTTTACACGGAAAAGGGTTTGACGCAGGTCCAAGACCACAGAAAACACTGTTTCTTACTACCGATGGTGGGGAATGGGCTTTTAAGGCAAGAGAAGGAAAAGTGGTTCTATGCGTGTACAAACTGTTTTTCCTCTGCAGATCCTCAACCATGTCAGAATGAAAAAAGGATTCTCTATAGTTGTGCACACTAGAGTTTGACATGAAAAAATCATAAGACCTTACCCATTTCACATTTTTAAGTTGCTTCTGAACTGAAGATTGGAGACTATCAATGCCTAAAAGTTTCCCAACATTCCCTTCGAGGGTTAGTGACTTTGCTTTTTCCGCACTAAGTATTTTTTCTTGCTCATTTGAACTCTTCTCCTTAGTCATCTGCTCAGAATTACCTCGATCAGCCCTGTCAGCTTCAAGGCGATTATTTTCTTCCAGAGGAAACAATTTCAGAACAAGCTGCTGTGTGCCGTTGACAACCTTCACATCTATTAACTGGGCTAAGCAGTTGGCAGGGACGACGAGCTCTGACGGGGCCACCACCGTCAATGGTACACCTGGCTGGACGGGTTCCTTGGCAGGGGACAACACTTCTACCTCAACACTTTTGTGCTCAAACAGACTGACCTCGTTAGGCTCAGGGAGGGTCATTTTATTTGGAATGCACACCACATCTTTTTGGTATTCCTTCGATTCAGGCAATGGCACAATGCTGGGCATTTTGTCTTTGTTTCCTTGGAGAGAGAACCTCGACAGCTGATCGGACAACTTATTTTGAAATGTAGTCCTTGGGCTGGGGGCCTTTAAAAGCTCCGCATTATGTCTGGAAACACTGATTCTTTTCGGCTCCAGCTTGCCGACAGTCTTGAGTGGCCGTTTTGCGCCGGCCCTCTCATGGACTCTTTTCCGATGCTTCACAATGTAATCATTTCTAATAGCACCATAGTCACAGTACTCACACTGATAAGGGAAAATGCCTGTATGCTTCACCAAATGCCTCTGAAACTCTCCTTTTGTGTATGAAATGTAGTTGCAGTGAGAACAGATGAATTTAATCTCTTCGTGTTGAAGTGTGTGCTTTTTGTATTGCAGTGGGTCTTTTGTAGAAAAGCGGCATTTATCACAGTAGTATTTGCCTGGCTTAAAGTTCCTTACCTTAAATTTGTTGACGGGGCTTGAGATGGTTTCAGTATTATTTCCGACATGAGTAGCACTGGGATTGTTGTTCATGAAATGAAAACGAGGAGGAGACACATGAATGCTGCATTTGAGACAGACGTATTTGTCTTCCTTTTGGCCTTGCCCAGTATCTTTCTTCAAATCCTGTAGAGGAATTTTGTGAACACTTTTGCACTTCACACATGTGGCAATGGTCATCAAGGCAGCCTCTGCCTCTGAGCCTTGGTACAGGAGGCTCTGTGCTTCTTGTCTGTCTGGTCGCGTAGCTCTACTAGAATTAGGCTGTTTGGGTGACATGGTCAAGGGATTAGGTCCGCCATTCATTTGGGTAGTATACAACTGTTCTCCGATATCCTTCATCTTCTTTATCTGCATTTCTAAAAGCAGCTGGCTGAAATTCAGAAAGCTTCACATGCTAAGTTCTTTCGAGGCATCTTTCAACACATTTGCGGCTGGTGGGAAAGCAGCTGCTGATTCTTGGTGTTGCTTAATGACCTTTTCTTATACACGGCCACTGCAGATACATCATCCACAAGGTGACTGCTTTCAATTCTTTGGTAGTCCAGGGATCACTGCAGGAAAACGAAATCATGAACAATTAATATAACAGTATGAAGATTAGCTAAGCTATTACCAACTTTATCCTGGATTTTAATACCTTTAAGGATTCTATGCTAAGTCTCAAGCTGTAATCTCTCACGTTAACATAACTGGCAACTATGCTGAGCTGGAAATTTTCAAACTGCGCCCCCTCAATGTCATCATTTAGGCAGCCATGAACACAGACATACCGGGGAGAAGATGCCACAGCAGCCATGTAGAACAGCACTGGGCCAGTGCTGGTGAGCACATCCTAGTGATTGTGCAAGTATAATTCCACATTAGCCTCACAAAGTCCCACGCAGGCCACTGTTAGTTCAGGGTTCCAATGTGTTAAGTCACCCAGGGAAGGATTCACATTTGCTTCCATGTTACACCTTAGGTTCTGCATGGGTGCCAGCTCTTACTTAAACACTCAAGTCTACCGTCGCCAGTGGCAAGAAACCAGTAAGACTGACGAAGAAGGCAGAAATAATTGCTCCTCCAGCATCTTACTGAGCATCTTTCAAGCACCGGACATTATTCTAAGGGGAAGAGGGTAGTGAATGAAAGCACATCAGTCTCCGCACTTGCTATGTGCACACCACAGCACTGAGAAGTGCTGGTAAGATAACTGGAGAAGAAATACCGTAACATCGGGCAAGGACAGCAAGCACCTCTGCGAGTGTGTGCAGGGGGCTGCGGTGCGCAGGTAAGGAGAGCTGGGAAGAGCCTTGACCTAGGGCAGTGATACCTAAGCAGGGATCCAGGGGCGACCAAAAAGCGATCTCTGTGGGTGTCTGGAAAATGGGGGTTTCAAGTGGAGAGACGACCAAGGTCTAGGGGAAGTGAAACCTGATGCACTTGAGGAACCAGCGAGGGAGGGTTGCAGATGTGCTCAAAGAGAATGGGGAGACCAGGGAAGGAATGAGCTGTAACAGTGGCAGTAAACTTATGGCATGCGTGCTGCAGCTGGCTGTTTGTTACCCTCAACAGTTCTACAAGGCTCGCCATCACTGTGGCTTTTCCTCAACACAAGACAGAGAAGCAGGACGAGACCTGATTGATAGTCCAACTTCCTGGAGCTGCTATGAGGACTGCAGTCTGTAAGGGATGGCACAGTGGCAGCAAGGAGACTGAAGAGTTTGGACGGAGGCAGGAGGGACAAATGTTTTCCAGAGCATTGGAAGTCAGTCCTCCAGTGCGCATGTGCTGTTACACAGGGGCTGAGTTTCACGTCATCTTTAAAAAGAGACTTCTTTTTCAGGCCACACAGAGCCAAGAACCAAACTAAAACCATGCTCAAGTGTGAGACTGGCCGAAAGTGTTTCTCAAACCACTTGCATCTTTTCAACCTCAAATTTTTCATATGGTAATTACAATAGACTAAGGACATTTATCCAGACTCTCCCACAGAGCTGCTTCAATGATGACCTCAATGCTTCAGAGCTGAAGAAAGCCCTTCTCGAAGCGTTATGCGAGGCAGGCAGTAAGTCTGCCTGATGACAAGTGCAGACTGAGCTATCTGGCTAAGGACACAAAGCTGGCCTGAAAGCTAGGTTAGGGGAGTGGAAAGGCCTCTCTGTACGGTCAGAACAAACAACTGCTGCTTACTCAGATGTGGCCTACACTTGCCCTCTAAAAGCAGCTTTGTAAAGTACTAAGTGAAAGTCTCACGTTTGCTCACAAGCTGTACTTCTCCTGTACTGTTCTCTTTTCCAATTCTGCACTAATGACAGACAGTTACTTTCTTTCAAAAGCGATTTTCAGCATGCCACTCTGCCCTGATGGCATCTAGGGGGCTTGGTCAGACCTGCTAGGCCATACATAATATGCAGGCATCCAGGGGACAGAGTCCTGGGACTGAGGTGCTGTCTGTCCCCTCTGTGCTCAAACACATACCCATGCGATAGGACCCTGATTTGGCACAGGACACATAAATGCCCTGAACTGGTGACAGATGAACACTGGTAAGGATGAGGACTTTCTATTCTACTATGCTGCTGCTATAGACACCAGGTGGGCCCACTGGAGCAGTCACCAGAAGCTGACCCACACTTTTATTTTGTGCTGGCTCTGGAGAAGACAGAAGTAACACCACGATGTTCTGCTAGTCTTGAAGTAACCTCCAGCCAAACCACCCATCTGTATCAGCTCTGTCATCTATAAAATGCAGGGATGGACTAGAGGAGTTCTAAGCCTGGCCTGATGCTGCTGATGGCTGGAAACCGGGCTTTACCATCTAACCACATGACTATCCTCCACATGTTCACGTTGGTGTTCTCTCCTAGCTAAACCAAGAAAGCCACGGCTGCAGTGGGACCCTGAGAAAGCCACAGGCCCGAAGAACAAATGCAGAGGCTTCCCCATGACGCAGGATCTGGTCCAGGGGTTTGCAATCTGGAGGGGCCTCCTGCTCACCCTAAAACAGACATTCCTGGGCTGTATCCCAAGGCCAGTGAAGCCAAGTCCACGGGTGTGTGTGTGTGTGTGTGTGTGTGTGTGTGTGTGGAGGGGGTGCATCTCAAATAATTCAAATGAAAATCCAGATCTGAAATCACTACCGCTTCCAGAGACATTTAAACCCTTCAGTCCTCTCCATCAACTATTCACACAGCTGGTGGTCTAAACACCACACTTCCTTCTTTTGACAGCAAATTTTACTTTCAAATAGTTTTCATGGTCAATAAATTATCCTTCGATGAAACTGAAACCAGCTTCCCTGCAACTTTCTTCCACTCTGTCTCTCAAGCTGCAAAGATCACTTGATCTCCACAGGCCAGTTACTAATCTGTGCATCTCATCCCTCAGCCTGCAGCCCTTGGTTCTCAATTCTGTCCCGAAGATTCGTGTACCAATCCATATGTAAGCTCTTATCCACCAGCTTCAAGTTGAGCAAAAAGAAACTGAGCATAACTTGCTCATCCACTGTTTCAGCCCAACACTCTACATATACATTAACTTTAAGTAATTCTCAAAAACGACAAGAAATATGTGACAAGATGCCTCTATTTCATCCAAACCAAGATTCCATTTGCACATTTTCAGTTTTGGGGCACCTTCCTCAGCCTCTGATGTTCTTCAAACATCACAGAAAGCAGTTTTGCCAAAACTGGAAGGGTCTCATTCCTTCCAAATGTCAAAATGGACTGGATGGCAAGATCATGACCAACCGCAGGAAGAGAAGAGAATCCTAAGAGACAGAAATCTTTAGAGAATCTGGATGACTTGAGTGCCGGAGGAACACACAGTCCTCTCTGCAATACCTCTTAAAAAACTGTCTAAGCAGTTACAGATGCTCCTCCACTCACACTGGGGTGGCAGCCTAACAAACCCATCAAAAACTGCAAGTACTGTAAGTAAAAGTTTAATACACCTACTCTACTGCACAGCATAGCTTAGCCCAGTCTTCTTATAGCTGCTCAGAGCATTTACACATTAGCCTCCAGGTGGGTAAAATCATCTAGCACAAAGCCTGTTTTGCAATCAAGTGTTGAATATCTTGAGTGACTCACTGAATACAGCACACTGTAGAGTGCAGTCCCGGCTGTTTACACTCATGGCCGTGGGACTAATGGGGAGCTATAGCCCAGTGCTTCTGCCCAGCAGCATGAGGGTTCTGGACTGCATATTACCGCACTGGGAAAGGACCAGAATCAGAAATATGGTTTCTATTGAATACAAACTGCTTTTGCACCACTGTAAAGTCACAAAATATCAAGTGGAGCCAGAGTAAGCCAAGGACTGTGTGCACTTTGACTTTGGAACTCACTGGAACAAGTGCAGATATAAAGCAGGAGGCTGTGCGGAGCCATGAATCATGCCGCCTGTCTGAGAGCATATTCGTGGCCTCTAAACTAATGTCAGAAGAATTCCGTGTTACACACTGCCATTTCCCTAAGTCTTGCTGGCAAAGACGTGAGGTTTAAATTCTCTCCAGCCTTCAGGACGCGTGGCTAGCCCCGGGAGTGTTCCCCACTGCTGCGTTACATCACACCCAGGCAAAGGGAAACGGAAGCTGCAGTGCAGAAGAAGGAGGACGGGTTCAGCGCTGGTATACGTGTGTGGACGCTCCTGAGCATGCCACTTGTGCACCTGCATGAGGGTCTGGCCCTTGCACATGACGCCTCCAGCTGGTTGACACAGAAGTACAACCACCTGCGAGGCTGAGGCCGCTGAGTAGGTACTGGTGAGTGTGTTGGTGACAAAAGGGCGGTACTTGGGTGATTTGATGCTGAGGGCACTTAAGAAACCACCATTAACATCAACATGTGATCACCAAACCTTGTCAACACAGGGCCTTAACAGAAGCCTCTGCAGTTGACCTGCCAGGACTAGGAGCGCGTCCTTAGAACACGAATGCTCAGTACTGCTAAATTCGCAGCACAGGAAGATGTCCATTCAACATTAAGTTGTCCACCTTCCATAAATAACTTAGCGGCATACAGTGAGCTTTCTAATGCAGAGTTAGCTCCAGCAGAAGTCAGAGAGACTGCCACAGGCCAGAGAGGCACAGGTGTCGCAATCTCTTCTCCGCCCTCTCACCTGTCTTTGCAGGAAGGGCCTGCGCAAAGGCCTCCTGCATTCCCCGTGGGAGGGCATTCAGAGTCTGAGCTTGCTTGCCTGGGTTTCTTACGGGGATAAGAGGGGGAAATCAGTGAGTTCAGAAAAAGCTAGCGCATTGGTATAGACTTCTTAGCCACCTGACAACTGCCCTCAGAATATACATTGGGTCTCCTGTTACAATTTTAATCACACTTGTTTAGATCTCTTAAGAGGTTATACCCTGTTAGTTTTAGCGGGAAAGTGGCTACCAGCTGTGTATAATCATCATGTGAAAAAAGTTCAACTAATAGTAGAGTACTCATGCACTTTGGACTTGAGTGTGAGCTACTCACTGACCTACCTCACTGCCTTCTCTGTGTGTGTGTGACTGAGAACTGAAGGCAGGGCCTCTGCACTGACTACACCCCTAGTCCTTTAAAAAACAACAACAACCCATTATTTAAATCTTGGAACAGGGTTTAAGCTAATGTGCCGAGTTGCCCAGGCTGGGCTCAGACTTGCAAGCCTCCTGCCCCAGCCTGCCAGAGCCCTGGGCTCCCGGTCTGCACCACTGTGCCTGGCTTCTCCCCTTCTCCTGCTGCTCAGCCGCACTGTGAAACACTCCTGTGGAAAAAGGAACCTACTTCTGTGGAAGACGTTACTGTGAAGAGAGAAGCGGCGGGCCACTCCTGTCACACACATTTTGTGCATGAGAGCTGCCCAGGATACTCTGCAGTAACTGACTGAGCATCCCCTTTCTGGAAGGAGAAACAAACGTCAGCACCTCTTTTCAGGCATCTGGGCCGATCAGTCCTTTTATTGTGGATCTACCACACCCATCACTGAGACAGCAGTGAAACTGCTGGACCCATAAACAGCAAAAGACTGAAAAGTTTGAGGTTCAGACTCTGATCTTCTCCCTCACCTGCTGGGTCCTTGGGCAAGTGATTCATCTCTATCCACTGCCAGGCAAGGAAACCACTGCAGTATCTTCAAGCTCAGAGGACGATCAGAAGCTATCTGGGTAATGTATACAGAGCAACCCCGTCCGACGGCATGGCCACTCACAGACTATGTCCAGGTGTTCCTTTGGTCTATATAGCCATCAAATGATTTCTAACAAGCTTTTTGCTATAACCTAAATTTTCACTCAATTCTACCCTGAAGTGCCTAGGAATATGTAAAAGAGTGATGGCAAATTAGGGAAAAAATTCAACATTACATGTGTAAACTGCAGATAATACTGAGGAAGAAGCCACTGCCTAATCAAGAGCTTTTCTGACCATTACAATGAGTCAGAAATGATCTGACTCGAGCTAAACAAGAAAAACATAGTTAAGCACTGCAATCTCTGAGCCAACCTACTTCACACTGAGGAGTGTAAACTGACTGCTATCCTGATGACAAAAGAACACTTCCAAAGGTTGGAAACAAACACACCACCCTTGGGAACCCGCTTCTCCTTCTGAAGTGCAGTCTGCTGCTTGAACAACAGCATGGGGCAAGAAGGTTGCCAGTCTGATCTCTCTGCCTTCGAGGTGAATGCAGCTCTGTGGAAGAGTGGACAGAGTAATGGGACAACACCTGGCCTTTGGCTTACTAGTTAGCTGTGTGATTTCAGACTTGTTAACCCAGGCCAGTTTTGTCGACTTGTAAAATGGGGGCAATGATACCTAACTGACCTGTCTGGCGTGAGGATAAGAGGAAACAGTATATGCAGATGACAGTTCACTTTATGACTGGCAAAGAGGGGTTTTGTCAAGACATAAGTGCACACACAACATTGTAAGACTCCTTTGCATGCAGAAGAGGGCAGAAAGGTCCAGGGAAGCAGAAGGCAGAAAGCTGAACAAAGGAGGCTGATGTGATAAGGAGGAGTACGGCCAGGGCAGGGCTGGACTCAAGGGCCCTCTCTCCTGTCCCCTTTGGGGATGACCTCGGTGCTGCTGCGAGCATTAACTAAGTCTATAACAGGAGATGAAGCAATGATTTTATGGGTTTTTTCTGTCAACAGCTGAAGAGAAATTCTTTCAAAAGAAAGAATGTGCCCAGTGTTGCAGTCTCTGGAGTCTAAAATATATAGTTTTGCGTAAGGCAGAAATGTTAAGGTGCAAATCTGCTTATTAAATACATATATAGTAAGAACAAGGAGTAAAACAAGCAATAGTATAAAATTCCGAATGCAAGGGCCGGGAGTTTGGCTCAGTGCCTTAAGCGCCTGCCCTGGCAGGCGTGAGGTTGTGAGTTCAATCCCCGGTGCCGCAAAAAAAAAAAATAAATAAATAAAAATAAAAAAATAAATAAATAAATAAATAAAATTCCGAATGCACTAAATTATGGAACATACCAAGGGTCTTGAGATCTCCAAAGATTCTTATAATGGACACATAGATTTTTGTTAATTCTTCCCCAACCCTTTTTTTGCCTCAAAGAAAAACTATAGTTTTGCAGAAGAAATAAGTTAAGAGTTTCAAACAGAGAATAAAGAGCTTCCCACTAAGCCTTGGCTATGGGAAGGCAAAACTTGTCGGGACACGTGCAGGATGTTCAAAGGTCTCTGGGACAATGGACTATGCAACTACCCACTGAAACTCTTGGGGCTTTAAAAATAATGTCTGGGCTCCACCCCTAAAAGCTTTCATTAAATCGGGGAGGGGGAAGGGTGAGTCCATACATTGGTTGGGGGGGGTGATTAGAAGTTTCTCAGGTGATTCTAATAAGCAGCCAAAGTTAGAACCATGTAACATTCCAGGTGCAGGGGCACATAGGATGGCTAGAATGACACCAATATCCACTCGATATCTTCTAGTGGAGGTCGTGCAAGGCTCGGTTCTAGCCTTGCCCAGCTGGGCGACCCTGGGGACATCACTGCTGCTCTCTCAGGAGTGTGAAGGCTGCATCTACTCTGCAGACCCTCAGTCACTTGAACGTGCTGGGCAGTGCCCGGCATGGCCTGAGTGTGCACAGACTACGACCGTCCGAGTCCCACCCCTGCCAGGGACTGCTGTCCCTATGAGTATGGTGAGAAGTGGGAGACGTGGGTTGTTTCAGCAGAGACCCCGCGTCAGTGATGGGATCAGTGTGTTTGCTCAGTGGCTGGCTGCTTGTCATTCCTGGAGCACCTGGACCCAAGTCAGAAGGACAGGGCGCCCACAGGAGCAGCTTCACAGTACCTCCACAGCCCTCTGAAGCAAGCCTTCCATTACGGGCTTCTTCAAAGAGAAGGTATGTGGCTCTGCTACTGTCAGAGACAGCTGGAGGATGGGCTGCTGCCAGGACCCAACCTAAGCTCTTTGTTTTCTGTTACCCGCACAGTGCGGACTTCCTGTCTGGAGCCGGTCAGGAGGGGCAGGTCTCAGGGGCTCTTCCTTCCTTCCGGGCCTTTTCTTCTCAGGCAACACAACTTCAGGCCCTGCTGTCGGCGTCTACACTCAGCACCCTGGGCAGCACAGTGAGCCTGAAACAGAAGCCAGACACTCGGGTTCAAGTCCTAGAGCTACACCGCTTTGGTTCTGGGGGGGACACATTTCTTCTAGTAAATAAGCGCATGAGACCCCGAAGTGTTTTTCAGAGGTCAGTGTGCCTTCCCTGGAGTGGCTTAAAACATGTCATTTTACATGCTTCCTAGGTAAGTCTGAAGCCTCCCCATTCCCAGTGCATGTTGGGAATCAATGCATTTGATCATCTTGTAGCTGCCTTTACTCCAAGGATCGAACCTAGAAAACGCAGTTGGCTGGGTTTGCATTTGTCGGGGGTGGGGGAGGGAGATGTAAGTAGACAAGAGGCAGTTTGAGAAAGATCCTGATCATCGGAAAACCCTGGTTATCATACCCAACTGCACACGGCTTGGCTGCAGAAGGCACTCGGTAGCACTGGTTTAAAGGAGTGAATCAAAGAAAGGACAGCCTTCCTGTGACAACAACGACTGTGTCCTTTGTTTCCCCCTTGCAGGAGCACTGGCTCAGATCCTCTTACTGACAAGCAGACAGGCCAGGAGAGAAACACACGTGTGCATGTGTGTGTATGTGTGTGTGTTGAGTTGTCCTTTATGGATTTTTAAAAGTCTAGTTCAGCATATCAGATCAGGGAGGAGTCCCAGTAAACAAAGTAATGTTCTTTGTTCTTTTCAAATCACACTTGAAATGCTGTAGGTACTGGATAATAAAACTGGACTCCTACAAAAAATAAAAAAAAACCCATTATTTTTTCAAGGATGCTACACGCGGTCCAAAAGAACCGTAATTAAAAAACAAAACAAAACAAAACACGCAGCTTCGGTTAAAGATAATATACAATTTAAAAATGAGAATACTCAAGTGGTACTCTAGGTGAAGAAACTATACGTTAAGGGTTTCTCCCAAGAGTTTGTGGGCTTCCAGAATCCTCGGCTGGCAGAGGCCCACGATCGTGGGTGGGGCTGAACTTTGTGTGTGTGACTCAGAGAAACACAGCCCCATCCCTGTTTTTATTGTTATTAGTACGCGATGAAGTGCATAATGATCACAGTTATCCTGAGGGCCTCGGACACGTACACTACACATCTTCATTCTTTCTGTGGTCCCTTTCTACTTTGCCAAAGATCTACCAGTCGCCGCCCCCGCCCCGTTTCCTACTATTTTATTTTGCTCTTTCTTTATAGTTTGAGTTTCTCCTATAAGAGAAACCACGCGATCTTTAAGCTGTGTCTGATTTATTTCACTGAACATTATAGCCACATACCGCAGGTGTGGGGCGCTCCCAAGATTTGGGGTTCTCAACTTGAGGGATGATGTTTTAAGGACCCCAACACAACCCAACAATTTAGTTGCATTGACTTCTATTTTAAACAGGACAACAGAAATAAATATATATATTCACATTTATATGAATTTTTTTTTTAATGTTACTTTGGTAAGTGGTTCCTCACCCTGGTACCCAGCATGTTCCATTCTCTCCCTTGGCTTTTTCTTTTCGGTTAAGCAATGTTCCCTTGTCTCCCTGGCCTGACCCCCGACCCCGGGGCGAGGCGGTAAGAAAGGGCCGCCGACGGCTCGGGCGTGACAGGCTTCGGACCCTCCCGGAGCCCCCGCCTCCTGCTCCTCGCCCCGCACCACGCGCGGGGCTCGCGGCGGGCGCAGCGGGCCCCGCGCGGTCCCCGGCGGAGGACAATGCCGGAGCGGCCCGAGCCGGCCGTCGCTCGCAGGCGGGGGCGCGCGCTGCTTCGGGGCGGCCCCGCGGCGGGGCGGGCGCGGCGCTGCGCGGTCCCGAGGCCCGGGCGCCGTGGCGGGCGCAGCGCGGTCCCCGGCCCGAGCCGAGACGCGTCAAGGCCGCCGAGGCCGGGAGGCTTTAAAAATGGCCTCCTGACGCCACTTCCTGCGGGGCCGCGGGGCTCGAGCGCCGCATCGTTCAAACGCTGGGGGCGGGGACCGGGACAACGGCCGCGCCGGCCCGCACCGGGCCGCGGGGCGCGCGGGGCGCGGCGCACAAAGGCGGGGAGCGCGGCGCCCGGTCCCCTCCCCGCCGGCCCGGCCCGGCGCCCCCATCGCGGCCCCGACCCCGGCCGCGGGCCCGCGGCGCAGCGTCCCCCTTGGGGCGGCCCCCACGCCGGCCCGGACCGCGAATGCGCGAGGTCGGGGGCCGCCGCCGCCGGCGTCGACCCGGGCCCGGTCCCGGTCCGGCCCCGCCCGCGCCCCCGTCCGCCCCGCGCGGCTCCGCGACCCTCCCGGCCGCGCCCGGCCCCGCCCCGCCGCACCCCGCCCGGCCCGCGCGCGCGGACTCGGGCCCGCTCCTTCCCGAGCGGGCACTCACCGGTCCCGGCCCCCGGGTCCCCGCCGAGCGGCGTCTACACCGCCGGCTGCAGCCCGCCGCCACCGCCGCCGCCGCGCCCGCTGTAGGTTCCTACCCGGGGGGCGGAGCCGGGCCGCAGCGCGCGTGCGCAGTGCGGCGCGGCTGCGGCGGCAAGGCCGGTGTCCGAGGGCTTCAAGGCTTCGCCTCCTGGGAGCTCTGGGCTAGATAGGGCCGGGAGGTCTACACAGCTTTGCCTGGCTACTGGGCCAGGCTCTGGGCTTAGAATTCACTGTCCGCGCAAACACTGCGGGCTCTGCGCAAGGAGGCGGATTCCGCACACCCTGGCGGCCCGGCGGACCTGATGCCTGCCCTCACGGAGCGTTGAGCCCTGCCCCGGGTAAGCGAAAGCCCAAGCCAAAGAGCTCAGGTCCCCAGCCCACAAATTCCTCCTCTTTGGAGATCAGCGTTGCAGGAGATGGTCCTGAAAGTCCTGGGTTCGAATCCCGCTGCCGTGCCTCTTGGCTGCTGCAGCCTGGCTGGAGAAGCCCTGACCTCTCCGAGCCTCGGTGTCCCGTTTCTAAGGCTGCGGAAGATCAAACCTTAGGCCCAAAGCCTCTTCTAGCATGCGAGTTGTGACCTTCAGAGGAGACATCGGCTGGGGGACAGACTGCAGAGACGCTGTGAGCTCCTTCGGCCTGGTTGGCTCTCCGGCCTCCTGGATCCAGTACAGTCTGGGGGCAGCCAGTGCCTGTCCACACAGGCGCGCACCCACGGTCTTCGCGAAGAAAGAGCCGCCTAGAATAGACTCGCCGTGAGTAAAGAAAGGAGCCCTTTGGCCTGTGCTTCGGGATCTTCGTGCTGCTCTGTGCAGAGTAGACCGCCCCCGGAGTGTGGCGCGGCAGTTTCGTCACCTCGAAGTGCAGCTTCTCCAGCAGAGCCTTGGTGCGAGGCCCTGGTAGGGGAAAGGTCAAGGCAGGCTCCCTTGGTGGCAGGTGGCAGGAGGCAGGACGCGGGGCGCAGGAGATGTAGGGCGCGCAGTGCCCAAGGGTGAAGAGGAGATCAGCGAGATCGCCAGCCAGGAGCAGGACCTCTGCCCTGGAGAGAAGGAGGCAGAGGATGCGTGCTGCTCGGGTAGTCCTCTTGGCCCGGTTTCATCGGGCTCCCACACCTGGATGGACTTCGCGGAAAACACAGAGTTCAAAGGCTTCCCCAGGACTGGGCAGGTTGGGAAGGGCTTTGAGAATCTGCACCGGTCCTCGCCTGAAAACCTCTAGTGTTTAAGGGAGCCAGAGCAGGAAACGGGGTTAATTCCATGTGCTGGAGAAGCAATCAGAAGTCTGCGGTTTATGGGAATTTGTCTCTGCCTCTTAGCTGGCTTTTTGTCATCACTCCTGCTCGTGGGTCATGGTTCTGCGCTCTGGTGACACACAGTGGATGAAAGGTGATTCGTGGGTCTCCTTGGAGTTAGAGCTGTTACAAATGCCAGCTCGCACTGTACTGCAAGTCTGATCTCTAGTTTGTCTAAACCTGTTTTGTTTTTTTTTTTAATGTAAAACTTACTAATAGGACCTTCTTCCTCCAAGGGGGCCATCAACATATAAGAAGAGAAAGCAGGTGACAATTTCTCAGAAATGACCGAAAACCTACTGTTAGATTTCTCAGAAGCCCAAATGCAGTGAGATAAAATGATTTTCAGAGCGTCTGGAAATGAAATATTTGCATCCTGGGAGAGGGTCCAACAGGGCCAGAAACCGCTCTTGGGGAAACCTTGATGGTGCAAGTTTGTTTCCCCCGAGGTCTGTGGGTGAGGGGGCCGTTCACCCTGAAATGTGAGCCGGGGCACACTTCCCACACTTCGCCCTTCACATCTTCTTCCCCACCCTCCAGCATTGTTCACCTAAAGTCTCGTTTTATTTTTCCTTTGTATTTTTTTAACTTTGAAAATTTTATTAGAACATGTCTGCGGTCCGTGCAGTTTACAGTTATCTTGGGAGTGGGTATGTGTACATACTCCAGCTTTGTTCGTTTTTAAATCCCCTACTCCTTCCCTTTTCTTCCGTCTTTCTCTAATTTCTCTATCCCGATTTTCATTCTCATGGATATTATTATCTGTATTGGGTAATACTGTGTCCCCCCAAGTCCTCATATACTTTTCATGGGGCTGAGTTACTGGTTTGTTGTCTGGCGCAGGGATTGGTGATGTGAGTGCTGCACTCGCCCAGGGGTGGAACTGAGATACAGTGTAAGGGAAGGCGGGTCTTCCCCTTCCTGGTTTCTGCCTCTCTCCCTCTCTCACCAGCGTGCCTTGCTGCTTGCAGCCGCCATGAACTGCAGCCCCGCCACTCCACGCTGTCTTGGAGCCAACTAAGTGGACTGAAACTCCCGAGAAACTGTAAGAAATAAACCTTTCCTTCCTTAAGTTTGGGCGTCAGGTATTTTGTCTCAGCAAGAGCGAAAAGTAACTAAGACATTAACTTAGCTCATGCTATGGCATACGATGCTTACATTCATTGAGGTTAGTAGGTTCCTGTGCGTGGCCCGTCTTTGTTCTACTTATTTCCCCTTCTCCGCACCCCTCACCCTTGTTCCCTTGGATCCCTTCCCTATTGCAAGAGATCCGTCTCCTCCACCCCTTCTGTCCATCACTGACTCTGTTCTTTGTACTCTGCCTCAAGTGAGAGATGCCATCTGGTATTTAAGCCTGTGTGTCTGGCTTATTTCACTCAACATTATATCTTCCAGGTGCATCCATTTGCCTACATCTATGCTGCTGTAAACATTGGTATGCAGGTATCGCTGTAGTGTGCTGTCTTCAACGCTTTGCGGAAGACACCTAGAAGGGAGGTCGCTGGGTCACGTGGAATTTCTGAGTTCATCTCCATGCTCAGAAGTCTCCGTGCTGAGCTCCTTAATGGTCGCTCTAGTTTACATTCCAACTGATAGTGAAAGGCAGTTCCTTTTTTTTCACCACGGCCATGCTGCCATTTGTTTCAGCTAAGCTCTCATTTCAGTGTTTCATGGGTCACTTCCCGTGTGGACTGGATGGTGTCCCCTGCCACTGTGGTTTAGCTCTCGAGGTCCCCCAGGAGCCTCCTGCACTTCTAGGCGGGGCTTTGCGAAGCCGATTGGATTGCAGGGGGCTTGAAGCAGCAGCTTTGCAGTCGGGAAGCGGGGTCTGGGGGGAAGGGGCAGCCTGGAGGGGTTTATCTCCTTCCCAGCTGCTCCCCCTGCTCTCTGCTCCCTATCCGCCTTACCCCGTGCCCGCGCCCACTGTGGTCCTGGAGCCTGCCCACTATGGACAGCAACAAAACCCCTTTAATTTTCGGGTGTCAGGTATTGCGTCTCAGTGACGAAGACTTAAGACACCTGCCAACCTGTGAGTGGGACCTTTTCGGAAGTAGGTTCATCGTGATCCAGGTCGTTAAGTGGCCCCTTTCCGTGGGACTGGAAGAGAAGAAGAGGTACAGAGGTGAGTGCCTCGTGGGGACTCAGATTTCCTGGCAGAGGCCAGCGTTGAGGACAGCCACAGACCGAAGCTGGGCAAGCCCACAAAGAGGTTCTGGGGGAGCTCGCCCTGCAAGTGTGGGGACAGTAAAGTGTTGTGTGCTGTGATAGCCCTAAGAGAAGAATAGACTCCTAGGGGCAACTGCGTAAGACGCAGGAGAGCCTGGCTGGAGGACACCGTGACTGAGGCTACTGGAGGCGGGCGCTGACTCGGTCTCTCCGCACTCATTGGTTGAGCAGGGACGCTCTGCAGCTTCTGACCCAGTGCAAAGGTGAGAGAACGCGGTGCAGCCTGCAGGGCGCGCTCATCTTGTTGGGGGACTGGTTGCCAGGGAGGAATAAAGCCGGGTAGTGTGGCGTGGTGGGGAGTGAATGCAAAGCAAGAGAGGGGATGACCTGGAAGGCGCAGGGGAGGAGTCTTTGAGATGGGCGCTGAGGCATGCAAGGGGAAGAGTTTCCAGTAGGGGGAGGAGCATGTGCAAGGGCCCTGGGGCAGGCAGCTTGGGGCATGTTTGTGGGTTGTGTGAACTAGGGGGCCTTCTACCGAGCTCTGCCATTAAGGAAGGCCACAGGGAGGCTGGTGGGACCATCCCCTTCCTCCGCATGGCCATTCACACCACACTACAGTTTTATTTTCTCAAGGGGCCTCTAGTGTTCCCCAATATTAATTACATTGTTGGCGTAAAACCCCACTAGCCCTTAGACCCACACCAGGACGTCTAGCTGGCGGCGAAGGCACAGGCTGTGAATCTCAGACACAGCAGGACCTGAGAACAGGAGGCCCGAGCAGGTGACTGTTTCCTCTCCGCGTTTCAGAAGGTTCTACAGCTTCTTCCAGCCTTAGCTTGTTCGTCCGTGAAAGCAGGATGAAGGCCCTCCTCACCCATAGCTGGCGCAGGAAACGGGTTCTTGAACTTAGCTCTCCGCCAAGTGGGGTCCCAGGGCACAGGGTGTAGACGCTGCAATCTGGATCCCGACTTCAGTATTTACCCTTCCCAGCTGTGTGTCCTCGGGCGAGTTACTGCCAGTCTCTGAGACACCTTTGTCAATTGCAAAACGGGAGAAACCAGAGCAACCTTCCACGGAGGCTGGCCCGTGGACGATGGCACCATCCGCTCCCCGGCCGCGCCCGCGCCTGCGCCCGCGCCCGCCAGGTGGCGTCGTCCCTTCCCCGTTGCGCCCAGCGGTGCACGCCCGACTTGGCTGCAGCTGGAGCCTCGGGCGCTCGCAGAGTAGGCACGGGGCATGCGCGGCCGGTAGAGCCTCGGGAGGGAGGTGCTGCAGTCCCGCCGGCGACCGGGGGCGTCGCTGCGGAGCCGGCCCTCCGCGCGCGGGCGTGTAGAGCTCTACCCCGCTCCGCGGCGCGCAGTGAGCTCACCTGGCCGCGGACAGCAGCTGCGCTGCCCGGCGCCCGCGCCCCCGCGCCCCCGCGCCCCGGGGGAGGTGCTTCGCTTTGGTTTCCTTGGTGCTTTGGGAAGGCGGCCTTTGGGGTCTGGACTCGCAGGCTGTGGGGGCCAGCCTAGGGCTGGGCGGGGCGCTCCCCTGACCCAGGTGGGCGTGGGATCCGGGGCCTCCCCAAGCGGTCACCATCGCGGCCACTCCTGCTTCGTCAGACCCGCGAAGAAACGTGTGGCGCCCCTCGGGACATGCGCTCCCCAGAGATAGAAGCGGCTCAGATGCGCGCGTGAAAACGTCACGGGGAAATCCAGTGTTCTGTGAAACGAAAAACAGACGTCTGTTTTGCTAGTCGTGTAGGTTGCCGGGTCCACCGATAGGGTCAGAGTCATCAGCACCCCTTGCCTAGGCCAGGGCTATGCAGTGGGAACAGGGGGGATCACCGGATTGGCTGGGGGGTGGCGCAAAGAAAGGGAGGGGGGCGTTTAGAAACTCGTAGCAATGAAACGCCTCCTGAGACAGGGTGGAGGAATTGTCATAGGCCGGTGTTCTTGGTGAGGGCTGCTTAGAAAAGTGCAGATTCCAGCTTCCTCCAGCCCTACCGGAAGGGGCCCCGCTTGCCCCAAGACCTGTCTTCCCTTCCCGCACCCTGTCCCGTCTCTGGCCACGCTGGCTACCGGCTACGTGCTGACCACCAGACTTCTGTGGACAGAGCCAGCGTTCCCTCCGCCTCCCGCGTCTCCTTTCTCTTCTCAACTCAAAAATCACCTTCTCAGGGGCCTTTCTGACCTCTTCACTGCACAGGGCTGTGGCTTCCCCTTCTATCACTCCGGGTTTCATATTCATCCGAAAGAGGTCGGAGGAGGTGGCGCACCTGTAATTTCAGCACTCTGGAAGGCTGATGCAGGAGGATCACAAGTTGAAGCCCAGCCTAGGGACCGTAGTGACTTAGTGAGGCCTTATTTCAAAATTTCGAAAAGGCTGGGGTTGTGGCTCAATGCAGAGACCCTGGGTTCAATCTCAAGTACCACAAAAATAAACAATCAAAAAACCAAAACGAAACCCCCAAAATTGACTACTTTGGTTTCTTCATTCTCCTCCACTATGAAATAAGAGGTCTCCTGTCTGTTCACCATTATATTCCCAGCGCCGAAAACAGAGGGCCCCACACTTAACAGACACCCATAGCAGTTCAGTTCCTGTTTATTATAAATTCAACAAAACAAAACAGTGTTTCAAGTGACCAGATCTTGAAAGCAGCCTTGGAATCCCCAGGTCAGAATATGAACACAATACTGTTCACCCACGCTTACTTCTCTAGCCCCTGCTCCTCTGAGAAAGTCATGGGAGAAATGCTCGCCTTTGTGCCATCAGGTTGCCAGGAGGATGACGAGTCACAGTCAACGAAGACTACAGCAGTGCTCTTATTAGAAGCCAAATGAGACTTGGCTGTTGCAACAGTCGAGAGGGACCAGGTTAGAGCAGTGACAGACACTCCCCACGTCTTAGTGGCTGAGAAAGACCCCGATTTACTTGCACTTACACCACATGTCCATCATGGATGCAGGGAGGACTTAGCCACCAGCTGATAGATCTCTGGCTGCCAAGGGGGAGGAAACAGGAGCCTGTTTTAACCAAGTACTGGCTCATCAACTTCCAATCAGAAGCAGCAAATGACTTCCAGTCGCATTTAATTGGCCAGAGCCAGTCACATGACCTCTCCTAACTGCACGGGGCAGACAAGCTCATCTTCACCTTGCTTTTGAGAACCTCGACTGCTTCCTAAGCTGCCTCTGCTCTTACTGTTATTGTTGTAGTCTCTCTTCTGGGGTACGGTGAGGTGTAGTTGCTAAGAAGCCTGCTTTAATTTCTTGCTCTTCTTCGGGTGCACAAACCAGGCTTCATCTTGAGGCTGTGAACCGGTGAAATCTGTGTGGGGGCACTCTGGTTTTAGGACAGCAAAATTTTCACTAAGCTTTTCCCCAGTGAGTTTATAAAGTCAGGTTGAGGCTGGTGGTGGTAAAGACACTGCTATGTTAGTGGGTCACATTTGGCCATGAGCAGGTAAACATATCTCCCAGGTATCCTGTGAAGAGTAAATATAATGATATTGTATCTTACTGATTGATCACATAAGATGATAAAGGCATTGATAAATAATAGGTTGTCAATATGCATGATTTTTAACTTATTACAGGTGAATACTTACTCATCTACACTTAGACTTCTTCAATTTTAGCTATCATTTTAAATTTGATTATTTGATTAAAAGGAATTGGATAGTTTTAAAATCCAGTTCCACATCAAAGTTGAGTTTCTCCAAATTTTTAATAATTACTCTTTAAAATGCTAGATCGGTTGCCTATAGACCCATAGACAGAAAATAAAGTACAATTTTAAATTTCAATTTTTCAAAGGGAGGATATTATGAGTGATTTATAGTTGCTGTATCCTTGGAAAGGGACGCAAGAAGTAAACAAATGTTGTTTGCAAAAATTATGAAAAGTTACACAACGATGTTAAATGTTAGTAAATAATAAATCAAGTTTTATATATCATGTCATTTTAGAGGATGCATGAGAAAGTTTAGCACCAATCAATCTTTTTTACAGTCAATCAAAGACATGTTCTCATTTTCACAGGTTACCTTCTAAACCTATTCACATGCATATTTTTACATATTTGCTCTTATATTAACAGAATTTTCTAGTTTGGTAGGGTATGTTTTTTTCCTCTCTTTACTGTTTCAAGATCTTTTCTCCTTCTTCAACCATGTTCTAGACTCCCTTTTATACATGCTAATAATCTTGTATATTATTGTAATTTTTCTTTTTGGTACTGGGAATTGAACTCAGGACTTTGCGCTCATCAGGCAGGTATTTGTGCCGCTGAGCTGTATTCCTGGCCCTTGTATATTATTTTTAAAAAATTTATTGTGTATATAGTATTTGAGGCTTACAACATGATGTTATGGGATACATTGCATAATAAAATACTGCATTGAAGCAGGTTAACATATTTCTCTTCTTAGATAGTTGCTTTGTGAAAATACCAGCAAAAATCTACTTACTTAACAAAAATCCCCAATGTAATTCAATTTAATTACCATTCTTTTACTGTTCATTAGATCTGTAGAATTTTTTGTCTTACTGGTGTGCTGTTTTGTAGCCTCCCTGATTTGGTTAGTTTTTTCTCCTTGCTGGGACAAAACACCTAACGTCCAAAATGAGGGAAGGAAAGGTTTATTTAGCTCACAGTTTTTTTGGAGGTTTCAGACCATACTCAGCTGGCTCCAAGGCAGGGTGGTGTGGCTAAGGGGCAGAGATTCACGGCTGCCACAAGCGACAAGAGCAAAGGGAAAAAGGAAAGAGAAGCCTTGTTTCTCCCCTTATATTGTATGTCAGCTCCACCCCTAGGCGGGTGCAGCACTCACATCACCAATCGCCGCACTAGACAATGAATCAATCACAAACGCTAGATTTAGCTGCCTTCGAAAGGCCTGCTCGCCTGGCTGGCATGAGGCTTTGGGAGGACATTTAAACACAAACTATAACATTCCCTATTCCACTCCTCCTTGCCCATGGTAGCCACCAGTCTTTTGTTTTGTAGCTCTCTTGTGTATTTATCTTTTTGAAAATTCTACACATGAGTGAAATTATGCCATACTTCAAGATTTTTCTTTCTACACCCGGCTTATTGTACTTAGAGCATTGTCATCTAGATGTTGTGGCAAATTGCAGGGTCTCTCTTGACAGACCGAGTTATATTCCATCATACAGCTATACCACGTTTCCCTTGTCCATTTGTTCACTGAGAAACAGATGCTTGGTTTCCGTATTTTGGCTGTTGAGAACAGTGTTGGGATAAACATGGTGGAAGTGTGGATGTCTTTATGGAGCGGTGATTTCATTTTCTTTGGATACATGCCCAGAAGAGGGATTGCTGAGCATTATGGTTTGTGTCTAGATGTCCCCCACCAAGCATGCAGTCATGGGGCGAGCTTGTAGTGTTTGTGATTGATTCATGGTCCATTGCTGGGATTATAGATGTGAGTGCTACACCCGCCCTGGGCTGGGTGGCCTGTGTTCAATATAAGGGAGCTTTTTCTCTCACTCCTCCCCTTTTTGCTCTTGTTGCTTTTGCTGTCTTCCACTGCCATGAACTGTTGCCTCACTGCCATGCCACCTTGCCTTGCAGCCAGCTGATTATGGACTGAAATCTCCACAGACTGTGAGCTAAATAAACCTTTGCTTCCTTAATTCTGAGCCTCAGGTATTTTGTCTCAGCAATGAGAGAAAAGTAACTGACATACTGTGTCATATGGTTCTTTCATTTTTAATTTCTTGGGAAACCCAATACTGTTTTCCATAATGGTCACACTGGTTTTGCATTTCACCCATGTGTAGTAGAGCCCCCTCTTCCCCATACTCTCACCAACTTTTGTAATGTTTTATCTTTTTGAAAGAGCCTCTCTGACAAGTGTGAGGTGACCTCTCAGTTTTAATTTGCAATTCTCTGATGATTAGTGACACTGAACACATTTTCATATACCTACTGGTTATTTGTGTATCTTCTTTGGAGAAATGTCTTTTGCTCATTTTTCATCAAATTATTCATTTTTCTGTTATTGAGTTGTAAGAAATATTAACCTCTTATCAGATACAGATTTTGCAGATCGTTCCCTATCCCATAGGCTACCTTTTAATTTTGTTGATTGTTTGCTGTACAGAAGCTTTTTAGATTGGTGGTGCCCCAGTTATTTATTTTTCTTTTGTAGCCAGGGTTTTTGGTGTAATATCCAAAAAATCTTTGGGAAGACCAGTGTCAGTAGACTTTTCCTGTATTTTTTCCTAGAAATTTTATGGTTTCTAATCTTATAGTTTTATCCATTTGAGATTTTTTTGTGTGTTTGATAATCTAATATATCCTTACATAACTCCACTATTTAAAAAAACTAGCCAGATATATGTTGTAGGATACAGTTGCTTTTATGAATATAGTTCTATACAAATTTCTCACTTAATATAATACCCCAATAGGAAAATTGATGGGATAGTAAAACACTCTTTTGACTAACTGCATAATATTTCACCATCGTTATATTCCTCTGGATTTAACCATCCTAATACTAATTATTGCAAATTAGTAAATTTTAATTTTTGGTTTTTGTCACTTGGTAAATATTCCTTCAATAAACATCCTTTCCCTATATACTTCCAGTTTAGTAAGTTGCCTTTTAACTTTACAGGATTTATTTCTACAAGAAAAATTTCAGAGCTTGAAAGGATAAACATTTTAAAATTTTTAATGGATTATGCCAGATTAATGTCCAGAAAATCCATTGGTATGAAAAAATTGTGGGACCCATTATCCTCCTACCCCTCACTCCCTACGTATGCCGGGTGCAGCCGTCCTCCGAGCTGATGGTCACTCGTTAGGTGGATGCAATCCGCTCCTTGCTACTTTTCCTGGTGTTTCCCGATCATGGTGAAGTTGAGCTTCTTTCAGGTGTCTGTGAGCATCCTGATTTCCTCTTAAATAAATGACTATTTTTATCTTTCTTCACTGGGCTGCTCGTTTTTATTGTATCAATTTATGGACATTTTTATGCATGCTATGCAGGAGTCATTTATTTGATATTTATGCTTCAGATATTTTTTTCTGCCCCTTTTCGTCTTCTGGTTTTGTTTATTGTCTCCTAGGTTAAATATTTACATTGTTGAATGTTTCTTCATTCCCCTTGGTCTTTGGAGCTTCCTGTCTTGCTTCAGAAGTCTTTACCCCTGCCACCAATGTCAGGGCCGTAAAACAGTTTTTCTTGGTTTTCTTCTGCATGCCTATCATTGTATTTGGAAATCCTTAAATACATAATTGTCATAGAAATTACTTTTGTATAGATGAAAAGAAAACTGTCCCCCGATTTGATTGCCAAGTGTCCCAGAAATATTTATTTAAATAAGTTACCCTTTTCCCCACTCATTTATAATGGTACCATGATCACATCTTCTGTTTCCTATTTGTGGACTTTCTAGTACTTTTTCTTCACCGTGGTTTTATGTTTTAAAACAAATCTTTTAAGGCAACATTGTCTCCCATTCCACTCTCCCACAATCTTTTACAAAGAGCATTTCCTTGGGTATTTTCTGATACTTAGTTTTCATAAGAAACGAATGTGCACACACATCTGGGACCCTGTATCAATTACTGGTGCAATAGCTTCACTGCCCTCAGGGTGGCTTAGAACCCCCAGCACCGCTGGGAAGCAGCCAGCAGGGCTGCTCCGAGATGCAACTGCAGGGCTCTGCATAGGGGGCCAGGCCAGGGGCACTGCAGCTGGCGAGACCGCTCTCCTCCAAGCCACAAGGCCTGTGCTCCCTCCCGGACACTTTCATATCTCAGCAAACCCCTGCCTAAGCATCAGGCTGGCTCTACACTCTCCCCTCTACGATTCAATCTCAGTGTCATCCTTCATGTTTTTGGAGCCCCGCCTCCTAGCTCTCCTCACGCTGGAGATAGATGGTTTTCTATTAGATGGCAGCATTGGGCTCCAAGGTAGTGACATTACTTGCTTGGGTTATTTCAACGACTTCTTAAGTGCTTTCTTTTTAAAAGTGTGTCTTTAAAAAGCTGAAGTCCGGCACTGCCCGAATCTCTAGGGCTTTCCAACCACCCCGCTGCAAACCAGTGTCAGTCTTTACAGACGCTGCCACGCTCCCTGTGAACGGATGACTCTCATCTCTGCTCTGACCGCACTCCTGTTACTGGCCTGCCCAGATGTTCATTTATTCACTCAGCAAGTATTTACCGAATACCTATTTGCCAGCCTCTGTTGTGGGCATTTGGTGCACCTCAGTGGACAAAACAACAGTGATCTCTGTCCTCCTAAAGTTCATGCTCTGGAGAAGGGAGTCAGGGGAGGTATAATAGACACAGTAAATAGATAACATATAGTACTAAATGTGTAGAAGTTGGGTGACTTTGCCTGAGATCAAGAATTTTTCTCAGGATGCAAGACATTCCGTGATGAAAATAGGAAAGTGTCAGGGAAGCTGGAAAAGGTGGTCACCCTAGGAAAAATGTGTTGCCAGGAAAGAAAAAGGAAATGGAAAGGGAATATCCAGAACACATACATATGTATGTAAATGTGTGATCCTGCGTTGGGCTGCGAGATCTTAACTAGAGTGGTCAGAGAAGCTCATCCCACTCGTACTGCTCCCTGGGTTACTCCATGAACTTAGTAGGCGTGTGCTTGCCTCTGGCTTTAGCATTAGGTGTTTTCTCTTCCAGACCACTCTTGCCCTGGGAATCCACGTGTCTGTGTCTTCACTGACTTCACTTCTCTATTCAAATGTTACTGCTGTGGTTTGATAATGTTTGATAATGTCCCGCAATGGTCATGTGCTGGAATAGAGCACCCACCCTGAAGTATTGGAAGGGTGGAATATCAACTGAGGTAGGGCCTTCGGTAAGTGAATAGAATTAGATGAGATCATTAGGGTGGATCACCCATGATTGAATCCCAGTGGCTTTATGAGAGAGAGACCAGAGCGTGCGTGCATATGCACGCATGCGCGCGCACACACACACACGGAGTTTGTTTCTGTGGATTCGGTTGTAATATCTCCCATTTCATTCCCACTTTTAGTTATTTGAGACTTCTTTTTTCATTTGTGTAAGAAAAAGTTTTATCAATTTTGTTGATTTAAAAAATAGCTTTTGACTTTGTTGATTTTTTCCTATTGTTTTTATACTTTCTATTTTGTTTATCTGTACCCTGATCCTGATTACTTCATTTCTTCGGCTGTCTTTTACTTTAGCTTTTGCGTTTCTAGTTCCTGGAGGTGTATAGTTAAGTTGATGACTTGAAATCTTTTTTCTTTCTTAGTGTGAGCGGTGATCACTCCATCCATCCTTCTTAGCACTGGTTTTGCTGCATCCTATAATTTGGCCATGTGTACCTTCTTTTCATTTACTTTCAGATATTTTCATATTCTCTTATGAGTTCTTCTTTGATTCATTGGTTGTATGAGAGTCAGTTGTTTAATTTCCATGTATTTGTGGATTTTCTTGTTTGCCCTTTCCCATTGACTTCTGGTTTCATTGTTTCATAGTCAGAGAAGATATTTTGTATGATTTCAACTTTCTTAAATTTATTAAGAATTGTGGCTTAACATATGATATATCTTAGAGAATGTTTCATATGTGCTTAGGAATATAAAATTTATTGCTACTGGGTGGAGTGTTGGTATGTCTGCTAGGCTCATCTGGTCTATGGTGTTCTCAAGTATTTTCTTTCCTTGTTTATGTTCTGTCTGGTTTTTTATTCATAACTGAAAGTGGAATATTAAGGTCTCTTGTTGTATGTTGCTGTCTGTCTCTGTCTTTAGTTCTGTCAATGTTTGCTTCATATATTTAGTGGCTCTAATATTAGGTGTGTATTATCTTTGTAATTGTATTTTCTATGTGAATTGACCCTTGTTCCTCCTGTTTCTAGTGAGAGTTTTTGTCATAAAGTCTGTTTTGTGTGGTGTAACTATGGCATCCTTTGCTCTCCTTGAGTTCTCTGGAAATAGTTTCCAACCTTTTACTTGTAGCCCATGTGTGTCCTTGAATCCAAAGTGAGTCTCTTTAGCTGGCATAGAGTTAGATCCTGTTTCTTCTTCCTTTCTTTTATTTTTATTTTTTTTTTTATTTTAAAGGGAGTAAAACAAAACAGTAAAGTGAAACAAAACAAAACAGTGAAAGGACAGTTGGAAACCCACAATCGTTACTATATTGCATAATCTTATCCTTTAATTAGTTGCTCAGGCTACCAGCCCCAGGCTTGTGAAGTCAATCAGACAACTTAAATGTCACGTTGCCCCTGTACTTCAGTTATTATCATCTCAGCCTGTGTCGCGCCTGGTTGTTTACGGGGTGCGGGAGGCAGGAGGCGGGAGGTGGAAGTGACTTCCTGCTGCTTCTCCCTGGCTGGCAGGTCCTCCACCCGCACAAGAGGTGTGGGGGGCTCCGTCGCTTTCTTGCGGTTTCTCTGCTGCCATTAGGGCCTCTGCCCGCACATGGGGTGCGGGTACTGCATTGCTTCCTTGCTGTTTTTCTCCATTAGGCTGTCCGCCACCCCGGTTTTCTTATTTTTTACTGAGTTCCTGAATTATCTCTCTCCTCAGGCTTCAGGTCTCAGCTCAGATCCTTCCTGTGTCCATGGGACCCACGTCTCTTCTCTTTCTCTTCCTCATGTGGCTATATTCCAGGGTCTGGACACCAAACTTGGAGAGCTTCTTTCTCTGCTGCTTACTGCTCTGCCATTTTCTTGAGTCCCTTAGGAATTCTTTTAGGTGAGTTTCCCTTGATTCATTGATAGCCCCCCATCCCCTCTCTTCTATCACCCCGAGCTTAGCAAAAGCCTCTTAACACAGTCTGCTTGCATTTGCTCTTCATGTGGGACCCCAGGTGTTCTCTGGATCCTGTTTCTTTTACACTTTTTGCTTTAGTCTAATACTATTTTTGCTTTTATCTTTCCTGTTCTTATTAGTGCCTATTAATTTTATAAAATATTAGATTTCACTGCATATATTTTAATCATTTCCATCCTCCATCACCCTGCTCTTTATTCCCTTAATTTTGTCTTGGAATAGTCTTCCTTCTACTTTCATGTCATCTTTTCGGATTTCATATACTAGGGAGGAAATAAGATGTTTGTCTTTCTGAGTCTAGCTTATTTTAATCAACATGTAGTGGATCCTATTTCTTTAATTCATTCAGCCAATCCTTATAACCAACTTCTTTTGTTTTAAAAATATCCTTGTTGTTTCAGACTAGCTTTAAATTTACGGAAATGTTGCAAAGCTAGCACAGAGAATTCCTCTGTAACTATCAATGTCTCTTGTTGCTAAGGCCCTGTGCTAAGCTCTACATTTTACAAATGTAGTAAACATAATTGCTAGGAATGAAGGAACCAATCTGACACATTTTTCTTATCTATAGTCCGTACTCTATTTGGCTTCCTTTGGTTTTACACTTATCACAATTTTCTGCCTCAGGATTCCATCCAAATATCTCATCACATTTACTCATCTTTCTGCCTTAGGCTCTTCTAATTGTGAAGATTTTTGAGCCATTCCTTGGTTTTGGTGACTTTGACAGTTTTGAGGAATGCTAACCAGACACTCTGTAAGATGTTCTTCTTCACTTTGGGTTTGTCTGACGTTTTTCTCATGGCTCCATAGTGGTTGTGGGGAGGAAGGCCATTGAAGGCCTTTCTCATGGCCCCTGTCAAGGAGGCATGATCTCAGCAGGGGTCATCACTGACGACGCGAAGCCTAAATAGTTGCCCTACAGTACTCTTTGGAAGGAAATCCCTCTGCACAGTGCGCCTCCTAAGGGCTTAGTTTTTGGATTCTTCTGTAGAAGACATTTATCTATTGTCCATCACCTCTTTTATACTTTTGTTTATAATGTTAGGAGATGTGATCAAATGTGCATTGAATGTTTAGTTAAAATTTATTACAGGAAAAGACACATTAATTCCTTTCAAATACTTCCTCTAGCTTTGAGCACTCATATCCCATCATTCTTGCCACTTTCTGCGGCAGTTCTGGAAATCTTTCCTCAGCACCTTTATGAACTGTGTTCAGAAATGTGGTAAATGCTGCTGCCAAGTGCCATCCGGCGGAAAGGCAGACTTGCACAAACCTTAGGCCGTGTCCTTATCCACCTCATTCATCAGATCTGACGCCCTGTGATTTCCCCAAAGCCAAAATGGTCATGGAATGTTTTGAATGTTTGAATGTTTCGAATTCATTCAAGGCATGGGAGTAGTCTTGACAGGACAACTAAGACACTCAGGAAAGAAGACTTCCAGAACTGCTGCAGAAAGTGGCCAGAGCAATACGAGAAGTGTGTGAGAGTCAAGTGGGAATATTTCAGGGGGGTTTATGGAAATGTGTATTTTATTGGAATACATTTTTATAATTTCAACATTCATTTTTTCAGCCATACCTGTATACCCGCTATTCATTTTGTTGCTCAGATTGTTACACAAGGAGCTCTTTTGTTTGGTTCCTGTGTTCCCCTGACATTCCCCTGCCACCATGCAGGTGTTTTGAGCACAGAAGTTCTTTCTTTTCTGGTTCTACCAGACACTCTAGGAGCATTGTACGTGTCTTCTATCCCATGCTTAGAGGCAGCCATTTCTCCATGGAAGCCTGATTTCTGTATTGGACGTTAAATACCAAGATGAGGGCACCATTTGATCTCAGTGCTGCTGGGGGATCAGTGCTTCTGCCTCTACATGGATAGAGCTTTGGGACGTGTGCACAGATATGCACTCACATGTGTATGTGCTGCTATGGGTTGAATGTTCTCTCCAAAATTCAAGAGTTACCCATGGGATAGGATCAAGGAGCGGGTCCTGTGTGAGGGGATTGGGCCAGGAGGTTCCTCCATCATGGATGAGATCAAAGCTGTTACAGAAAAGGCTTCAGCCATGTTCCCCTTTGCCTTCTACCAAGTGAGGGCACAGCACTCCTCTCCCTGAGAGCACAGTGTGTTCAAGGCGGCGACTTGGAGACAGAGCCCTCACCCTCACCCAGCAATGAAGCTGCCGGTTTCTTAATCTTGCACTTTTTCTCTAGAACTGTGAGAAATAAGTTTTAACATGACCTGGTGTTGGATGTTTTGTTATAGTCGCAAAAATAGACTGCCACACATTTATACTCATTTCTGTGTCTATCCACATGGGTCTCTATTTAGGGAAACGCGAGTCGCAGGCATGTTTCCAACTCCTATGAGGTGTAACCAGGCCCGTTCTCATGGCCTGCTTATCCACGGCCTCCCATCAGAACAGCAAGCACCCTGGCTTCCCGCCCTGTACCCATCTGCAGGTGTTCAGTCCCAGGGCCCATAAGAAGGAACTCACTGGCCAGAGGACCATGCTGTCCTCCATTCTCCTTGCCTTCACTCTTACAGTCTCCACTCAATTCCAGAGTTACTAAGCCTGGCACTATTTCCCTCCCACTGATTTGTTGATATTTCATCAAGAGTTTTTACACCTTTGTCTTTTAGATTAATCCACTTTTGTTTCTTTGTATTATGCTTTTGATTTACTTGTGATTGATGGTATGCCCGTTGTATGAAGAGAACTAGGGCGTGTTCCCTCTTTCTGTATATCCTGAAAAGGTTTGCAAGTTTGGTATTATTATCTTTTCATAGTAACAGGATACATCTTGATTTAGAGCTTTTGTTTTCTGGGAAACCTAGTTTCTTTTTGAGATGAAGTCCTATTCAGATATTGTTTTTTTCAGTTTTCAGCTTCACTAAACTAAAGGAGCTTCTGGTATTCCTGTACTATTTCTTCATTGTCTATACTGTTTTGTTGTTTCTTCTTGTATCCCTATTAGCACTTTACATATTATTTGCTTTTTTATTATTTCAGCTAATTGTTTATTAATTTTCTTGTTATTTTTATTAGTATATGTTTGTGATACTTGGTAATTACATTCATTTCAGGGGGAATAGATTCATATAAATGCCACATATTGATAAGTTTTATTCCTCTTCCTCTTCTCCTCTCTCCTCTCTTCCCCAAATCCTCTTTCCATCCCTAAAATATCTACCCCTGGTTCCTCCCATCTCTCCTGCATTTTGTTCTTTAAATTATTTATATACTGGGTTTCTCACCTAAGAGAAACCATAAAATATTTAATCTTGTGTGTCTGATTTATTTTACTTATCATTATAGTCTCAAGATCCATCCATTGTTTTACATGGGACTCAAATACTTAAGTTTATTCTTATTTATGGCATATATATATATATATATACACACACACATATATTCCATTCATCTATTGATGGGCTTATAAGTTGTTTCCATAATTTAGGTATTATAAATTGTGCTTCTATAAAACATGATAATGTATGCGTCACTATAATATTATATCTTTAACTTTTGGGAAGATACCAATGTACCAAGGAGAGGCATAGCTAGGTCAAATGGAATTTCCATTTTTAGTTTTTTGAGCAATCTCCATACTATTTGCTGCAGTGACTGTACTAATTCACACCCCCTCGCAATGTAGAAGGGTTCCTTTTTCCTTACAAGTTCATTATCATTTGTTGATTTTTATGTTCTTGATGATGGTAATTCTTTCTGGAGTAAGACGGAGTCTCAGTGTTGTTTCAGTTTGCATTTCTTTCATAGTAAAAAATACAGAATATTTTCTCACGTACTTATTTTCTATTGGTATTTCTTCTTCTGTGAAGTGTCTATTCATTCTATTCATTTCAGTTCCCCATTTTTTGAGTGGGTCTATTTTTGGGGCAATCTTTTTTCTTTTTTTTTTTGGTCTTATTTTTGACAGGGTCTTGCTATACAGTTCAGGCTGGTCTAGATTTCACTTTGTAGCTCAGACTGGTCTTGAACTTGCAATGATCCTCCTGCGTCAGCCTCCTGAGTGGTGGGATTACAGGTATGTGCCACAATGCCTGGCTTGTTTTTTTTAGATCTTTATATATTCTACATATTAGCCCTCTGTCTGATAAGTAACTGGATAAAAGTTCTTCCCCATTCTGTAGGTTGTCTCTTCACTTCGTTGTTTCCTTGTTATACCTGTATCTTTTTAACTTGATATAATCACATTTCTTCATTCTTGGTATTTATTTAATGCAATTAGAGTTCTGTTCAGAAACTTAATTTTGTGCCTATGTCTTCAAGAGTTTTACCTACAAAACCAAATCAAATTCAATGGCTAGGTTCAATACTGACCTTAAGGGGAAATTTGATTTTGTTCTTGTCCAGTTTGGATTGTGACCAGAATCATGGAGAGAATTGAGTTTGTGAAATGAGATACCACTGAATTTTATCTTCCAGATAATTCAGTATTTCTGTTTTTATATTTAGGTTTTTGATCCAGTTTGATTTGATTTTAGTGCAGGGTGAGAAGTATGGGTCTGCACTCATTTTTCTGTATGTGGAAAACCAGATTTTCCAGTACCATTTGTTAAAGAGACTATTCCTCTGGCATTTTGGCTCCTTTGTCAAAATCAGATGACTAATGGTGTTATGTGGCTGTTTCTGTGTTTTCTATTCTATTCCACTGCCCTGTATGTCTATCTTTATGTCCATGCCATGCCAGTTTTAGGACTGTAGCTTTGTGGTATAATTTGAAGTCTGGGGTTGTAATGCCTCCTACTTTACTCTCTTTACTCGGAATTGTTTTTACCACCCTGGATCTTTTCTGGTTCTATATATATATTTCAGGATTGTTTTTTTCTAGTTCTGTGAAGAATATTGTTTGTATTTTTATTTGAAATTGAACAGACACACATGAGAACAGGGGTGTCTTGCCATTTTCTAATGTCCTCTTCAATCTCCATTTCTAAGAGTACTGTCATTTCATTATGGAGGACTTTTGCTTCTTTGGTTAGGTTGATTCCTAGATATTTAAGTTTTTTGGCAGCTATCATGAGTAAGATTGTTTTCCTGATTTCTTTCTTGGTACGTTCATTGTTGATGTACAGGAACACTACTGACTTTTTGTATTGATTTTGTATCTTAACATTTTGCCGAATTTGTTCATTAGCTCTAAAAATCTTTCGGTGAAGTTCTTTTTGGATCTTCTTTGTAAAGGATCAAGTCATGTGTGAACAAAGCTCCCTTGTATTTCTTCTTCTTTTCTGATTTCTCTTGACTTTGCTGGTTTTATTTATCATTTACATTTTATTTCTTTGATTCTGCTCTTTATTTTTTTCTGCTCATTTCCTTTGAGCAGAGTCTATGCTTGCTTTTTGCTTGAGGAAGAAACTTAGATTTCAGGCCTTTACTTTCCACCATAAACATTTAATGCTGCTAAGCTGCAAATGCTTACATTAAAACTTTATATTTAAAAGTTACAACTATTGTCAAATTTTGGTGCGGCACTTAATTGTCACTTATTTTGAGATAGTTTTAAATTTTCCTTTTGTTTTCTTCTGTGACTACGAGTAACTTAGAAATATATTGCTTAATTTATATGAATCTTTTATTGATTTCTGATTTAATTTTTAAATTTTTTTAGTTCAGAGACTATAAACTAGTTTTTTTCTTTTCAGTCTTTTAAAATTTACTGAGGCTTGTTTTCAGTTCCAGAATATGGTGGTTTTGGTGAATGATTTATATGTACCAGGGAAAAAAGTATGTATTTAAATTTTTTATTTTGTAAACTGTATGTGACAATTGGGTATAATTGGTTAATAGCAGTGTTTTTTTTTTTTAATGCTCGTATTCATTTCTGTTTCTTATGTTATCAGAGTCTTATAGTTGTGTGTTTAATTTTCAGTGATCATTGTGGTTTTATCTATTTTTCCTTTTAAAGTGGTTCATATTTGCTTATGAGTATTTTTATTTAAATAGTATTTTATAGATAACTTGTGGACTCAATGGTTCTCTGGTGATATTAAGTATACTTTTCTTTGCAGTTTTCTTTAATATTCTGTATTTTGTATCTCTCCTTCGAGTTCTATTTTTCTTCTGGGTTGTGGCTTTTGTTAGATACCTTTTATATTAGGAGCTTTCCTCTCAGGCTGTTCATAAATATGACACGCAGAAGTGTGGACCTGAACTTATATGTAGATGTGTGGGGCTTCATGGCGACCTGGTAAAGATACCCTGGGCCTTTCGTTGGGGACCAGCAAATGTCATTATTTGTATCAGATTTGTTCTGCTCTGTTGGTTGATGGCTACAGTCCTAATCGTTCTTTCTGGGATCCAAGTATCTAAGAGGTACCTGGGTTTTAAACATTTGGAGTGAGGCTTTTATTGAAACCCCATTTTTCAACACAGCCATCACGTCACACTTTTTCAGCTATGTCTTATAGGACTAATTTGAAATATTTCCTGGAAGCTTCTTTTCTCAACAGCTGCCACAAAGCTTGGTTACATAAATCTCTTGTTCCTAGGGAAGGAGTGTGTTGATTGTAATATATATTTATAGTGAATATTCCTCTTATTACTCTAGTTCCTTTACCAACATTTGAGGGTAAATAGTGATGCCTATTTCCCATCCTTTCCAGATTTTTATAATGGAAGTCAATTTGATTTTCACTGAATTTTCTGTCACAAGGTTAGCCTTGACAATTCCATCACTGTCCAGTTTTGTTAGCCACACAGATAGGAAGAGTTTGCTTGCAGGGATATGAATTTTCTGTTTGTTTGGGTGCATTATTCATTTACATTCTTTGCTCATACATATTGATTGTTTAATTGCTTTTTGACTTTGTCCAACTTTTGCAAACACTTAAAATTTTGGTACGATGAACTTGCCAGTCTGTGTGATTTATGTTTTCATGTGGTTTAGGAACTCTTTCCCTCTGCCAAAGCCATAAAAGTTATTAGACAAAAGTACAAGACTCAGTTTAAAATTTGCTGTTTTTCTTTTAGCTATTTGATTCACATGGAACATATTTCTTGATATGATTTGTAATACAGACATAATTGTTTTTTTTTTTTTCAGGAAGGCAAGTCAGTTTTTCTAGAACCACTTACATTACCTGTTTGTTTCCCATACATGTTACTTTACTTTTTCACTTATTTGAAATCACTGCTTGATTTCCCATGGCCTAGAATAGTTCCTTGGGACAGGAGTACTCTAAGGTCTGCTGGCCAGTGCTTGTTAAACTCTGTTTTAAGATCCTGCTTTAAGTCCCAGCCTGAACCTCTCTACTGAGTCCCAGGTCGTCCCCCGGGAAAGCGTCCCAGACCACATTCTCCCCATGCATGCCTTCCTGCCTCCCAATGCTATGGTAGTACAAGGGAGAGAACTACCAAATATGTTACTCTGCCTTGCAGAATTTTGGTAAATGTGTGTCTTCTTTTTTTAAAAAAAAAATAGCTTTATTGAAGTACAACTAATGTAGAAAAAAGAGTATATTAAATATTCACAATTTTATGAGTTTGGAAGTAACCATGCACTTGTGAAAACGTCACATTCGCGGTAATGAGTATATCCGTTGCTTCCAAAAGTTGCCTCCTGTGTCCCACCTCCCCACCTTCTTGTGGGAAGAACACTTAACAAATGATCTACTTTGTTAATAAATTACTAGTATACAGTAAATTATTGTTGACTATAGGCATGCAGTTTTATCGCAGGTCTCTAGGACTTATCTCATACAACCTAAACTTTATACTCACTGAACAACTCATTTCCTTTTTCTCCAGTCTCTGGAAACCACCATTTAACTCTGTTTCTGAGTTTAATTATCTTAGATTCCACATACAAGTGAGATTATGCAGTATTTGTGTTTCTGTGTTTGCCTTATTTCACTTAGTGTAATGCCTTCCAGATTCATTTGTGTTGTTACACATAAAAAGTTTCTTTCTTTATTAAGGCCAAACCATATTTCACTGTATGTATATAACATATTTTATTTATTCACTTGCTGATGAACATTTCAGTTGTTCCATATCTTGGCTATTATGAACAATGTTGCAAAGCAGATTGTTCTTCAAGATTGTGATTTCAATTTTTTGGATATGTATTCAGAAGTGAGTGGGATTGCTGAATCTTATGGTAGTTCTATTTTTAAAATTTTTTTTAAGGAAACTGTACTGTCTTCTGTAGTGGATATACTATTTGACCTTCCCTTGAACAAGGTAAAAATTTCTAATTGATTTACATTCTTGCCAATCTCTGCCCCCCGCAATAGTGGGCCACATATAAATAAAAAGGTGGATAATGTCACCAATGATCAGGGAAATGCAAACCTAAGTCACAATAAGGTCTGCTGTCCGCCTGTTGAGATAGTTATTACACAGGAGTCCTGCCTGTCTAGCTCTGGGCACTCACTCAATCAGGAATCATCTCTTTTGCATCTTTGTTCTCAGTTTCTAGCTACCATGGGAATCATACATCAAATAACTGTCCTAGATTGTTTTCACGTACATTTGGCTTAAGTGTGATTTCAAAGCTTGAAAGCTAATACAAAACAAAGAAAATTAAACTATGTATTAAATGCTCTTCTTCAATATTCAGTCCCACAAAATATTATAACATTTAATTGTATATTTGCTTTCATTTAAGTTAGCATAGCCATAAATCACAAATGTTCAACCAAAGCAAATGTACTTAGCTAGAACAAATACTACAAAGATAAAAAATAAATACAAAATATACTAATCATGTGAAATATAGAGTATCTTATAAAAATGTGTGTACACATAGACGATGATGGACTATATTTGACAGCAGAGTAAATTTGATTTTTTCCTAGTAATTAGATTTAGTTAGTTATAGCTATTATGCATTACTCAAACACTCACACCCCAAGAGAAGTAGTTTTCTGTATGTTGAGAAAAATTTTAAGTGTTCTGATTCAAAATGTTCTCATCAAAATGTTGAGATTTGATGCAATTTCAAAGGAGATTCATTAAAATATTTAATATTGTCTTCACCCCATAAGCACTCAGTGATATGTTAAAGGGAGATGTGACAGGGTGATGGGGAAACCGTTTGGACTGCCTCCTCTATCTGCCCCTTTACTTATCATCTGTCTTTCTCTATGATTCACTCCTGTACTTCCAACGGTCACAGAAGCGCTTAGCAGTGGAGACACAGGCAGCGTGCAGACAAGTGCTATACCAACCCTTCATCAAAGATGACCGAGATGTGGATTCAGGATGAGTAGTATTTCACTCAAAAGAAAATACCTGGTGTGCCAGGGATTTAGCTCAGCAGCACAGCGCCTGCCTGGCAAGCATGAGGTTGTGAGTTCAATCCCCAGTACAAAAAAAAAAAAAAAAAAAAAAAAAAAAAAAAAAAAAAAAAAAAAAAAAAAAAAAAAAAAAAAAAAAAAAAAAAAAAAAAAAAAAAAAAAAAAAAAAAAAAAAAAAAAAAAAAAAAAAAAAAAAAAAAAAACAAAAGAAAAGAAAAGATGTGGCGTGCAGAGATGCCATAATCACATGAAACTAAAGCTCCACCACTCTGTGGAGGCTGAGTATCAAGTGACACCTTTAGACCGAAAGATGGCATAATACTTGAGGAAAGATTAAAACAGTTTGAAATTTGTGCCTGCAAAAGCCGTATCACTGAGTTTTCCATATCAGACCCAATAGAGCAGATAGAAAACAGAAGAATTATGTATGAGAACTTTGGTTCTTGTCACAACCGTGTCGTTGTAAGACATTGGCCAGTGCGACACAATTTCTGCAATTATAAATTATGTTGGAAATATCTGCCCTGTTTTCTTTAGAGAACTTGTCAGAATTGAATAGAGTTAAAATTTATGTATCCTGTTCTTTAATAATGTGTTACAAGCAAAACATCCTTACTACAATCAACGCCGGAGGCAGGAAATCGGGAATGTTGCTGTGAGGGTGTGGAGGGGGAGGCTCAGGTTTCCTTAGAGGGACTCGCTGGCCAGCCAATCAGCCGATGCCTCCCTGGGTGGCAGATGGTGGGTTGGCCACACACTTGAAGGACGGGTTTTCTTCTGCATTAGCGCTGGACAGTGACCTAGCATGAAGGACCACTGAGGCCTGGCCTTTTGTACCCAGTGTGAGACTCTCCTCTGTGGATAGATAATCTTGGAATGCACCAAGGGCTGGCTGAGACCCTTCCAGAGCTATTGCTTAGACCTAAGCTTTTCTTACACTCTACAAGTGGCAGCCTATGTCTCTTGGGTCTTTGCCTGTCTCTGCTCATCCTCCTCATTGCCTAGATGTAGAACAGCCTCTTCATCAGATTCTCCTCATCTGACCTAGACACCTCACTTTTCTCAGAATATACCTGTGAAAATACATTTACATGGAGCCAGGCAAGTGTCTGGGCTCACTCCTTATATTGAGTAGGTCAAAACTTCACTGAACCTTCTCTTCTTCATCTGTATTATAAAACAAAAATA
>RJWM01014222.1:0-50222 GCA_004363535.1 Dasyprocta punctata | reverse complement strand
AATGTGCCTTTCCGGAGCATCTGTTGTCCATGTTAGGAGGTAACCACCACCCAACCTCAAACCCCTCTATGGCCGCCTTCTCCAATGAATGTAACAGGTCATTTAAACTAACCAATGCAATCTGCTTCTGTACCCACGCTTGCAAGACCCCTCCTCCCTTTGTTCTAATGTTTTATAAGCCTCTACAGGCCGCTGAGGGACACACAGTCTCTAATTGGCTCTAAATGAGACTGTGTCTCCAGGCCTGGCAATAACGCTCCACTCCAAATTCATCAAGTGTTCCGTGAGTTTTGTTCATCCCGGGGTAGGCTATAACAGGTACATTTTTTATATGCATAAAGATGACACTCACCGTATGGAATCTGTGCCTGCACATGATACATCTTGATTCTTTATTCCCTTTTCTCGCCGATCCCTCCAACCCCTGTTCCCCTCATTTACAAAAACTTTGTTCCCACTTTTTCCATCTATTAACTTTCTCTCTCCCTTCCCTCTTTTGCCCCTCCCTCTTCCCTGGTTCCCCTTGCCATTTGAACATTTTCAGCCTATTTCACATCTATTATACATTTTGGTCCTTATTTACACTTTTGGTTTCTTACACCAAAGAAATCGTGTGACATTTGAACATATGTGTCTGATCTATTTCACTTAAGATTCTAATGTCAAGATCCATCCATTTGCCTAGAAACGCCTCGTTTAGCTCTTTTTATGGCTGAGTAGCACTCCGCTGTATAAAAAAAAAAACCCACATCTTCTTTATTCATTCATCTGTTGATGGGCATTTGGGCTGTTTTCAAGATGTAGCTATAATAAAACATCCTTCTAGAAACATGAATATGCATATATCACTGTGATATGATGCTTTTAATTATTTTGGTAAAATTCCAAGAAAGGGAACGCCTAGGTCATAAGGTATCTCTAGTTTAAGTTTTTTGAGGAATCTCCACACAGATTTCCACAATGGTTGCACCAGTCTACACTTCCACCAACAGTGGAGAAGGCTTCCCTTTTTTGGTTGATTTCTTAATGATACCCATTCCTTCTAGAGTGAGATGGAATCTCAGTGTTGTTTTAATTTGTATTTCTCAAATAACGTGATGTTGAGCATTTTTTCATATATTCATTTGCCTTTTCTGCCTCTTCATATGAGAAGCATACATTCATCTCAGATGCACATTTTTGGGTTGAGTCTTTAAATTTGGGAGGTCTGATATTTTTTAATTCTTCATATATTCTAGATATTAGTTCTTCATCTTAGCAACAGCTAGAAAATGTTTTTCCCACTCTGTGGGTTGTCTCTTCACTCGGTTGGTGATTTTTGTTGCTGTGCAAGAGCCTTTTAACAAAATGAGATCCCAGTTGCTGATTCTTCATGATATTTTCATGCAGTTGAGGCTTTGTTCATAAAATCTTTGCCTATACCAATGTCTTGAAGAGTTCTACCTGTTCCATTTTCCAGAAGATTCCGGATTTCTGTTTTAATGTTTAGATCATTAATCTATTTTGAGTTTAGTTTAGTGCATGGTGAGAGATGTGGTTTAGTTCTAGTCTTTGGCATATGGAAAGACATTTTTTCTATCACCATTTATTAAAGAGGCTATCTTTCTTCCAGTGAAGGTGTCTGACCCCTTTGTCAAAGGTAAAGTGGCTGAGTGTGTCTGGAGTTGTTTCTGCATCTTCTAATCCGTTCTGTTGACCCTCAGGTCTGCTTTTCCTTGTTTGGTTGGTTGGTTGGTTTTGGCTTTGGTTTTTGGGTTTTATTGTTGTTGTTGTTTGCTAGTACCATGCTGTTTGTATCATGGGGAATTTGTGATATAATTTCAAGGCAGGTATTGTGATGTCCCTGTGTTGCCTTCATTGCCTAGAGTTGCTTTCGCTATTCTAGGTCTCCTCTGGTTCGAAATGAATTTTAGGATTGTTTTCTCTAATTCTGTGAGGTATGCTATTGGTATTTTGATTGAGATTGCATTAAATCTGTATAACAGTATCTTTCCATTTTCTGATATCCTCTTTCATCTTCTTTTTCAGAGCACTGTAGTTTTCATTATAAAGAACTTCTACTGTCTCTACTAGATTGATTCCTGTCTTTTGGTTTTGGTTTTGGTTTTGGTTTTTTGGATGGTATTGTGCAAGGGTCATTTCCCTAATTTCTCTCTCAGTGAGTTTGTTGTTTTGTACAGGCATGCTATTGGTTTTTGAGTGTTGGCTTCATATCCAGCTATGCTACTGAATTTAGTTATGAAATCTAGAAGTCTTTTGGTGGAGATTTTGGGGTCTTCTATGTAGAATATCATGTGACTCACAAATAATGATAATTTAAATTTTTCCTTTCCTATCCTTATTTGTTTTATTTCTCTCTGTCATCTAATTGCTCTGGCTAATGTTTCCAGAACTATACTGAATAAAAGCAGTGATGGTGGACATCCTTGTCTTGTCCCTAATTTTGTATGGTTTTATTTTATTTTAGTACCAGGGATTGAACTCACAACCTTGTGCTTGCCAGGCAGGCACTTGTGCTGCTGAACTAAATCCCTGGCCCTTGTTCCTGATTTTAGAGTGAAAGTTTTCACCATTTAGTATGATGTTGACTGTTGTTTTGTCAGAGATACCTTTTATCATATTGAAATAAAGACCACCCATTCCAAATTTCTGTAGGTTTTTTGTTTTATCATGAATGAGAGTTGGACCTGTTAAATGCTTTTCTGCATCTATTGAGATGATGCTATAGTGTTTGTCATTGGCTACATTAATATGGTGTGTTGTAGATATTGATTTGCAGACCCACATCCCTGGGATGAATCCTACTTGATCATGGTGCTTGATCTTCTTCATGATTTGCTGCATTCTGTTTGCCAGTACCTTATTGAGAATTTTTGGATCTACATTCATTAGGGAGATTGGCCTGTATTTCTGTCTCTGTTTTTATTTTTGTTTTTGTTTTTGTTTTTGTTTTTGTTTTGTTTTGGTTTTTTTGGTTGAATCCTTCTGTGGTTTTACTATCAGGGTAACACTCGCTTCCAGAAATGCATCTGGGAGTATTGTCTCCCCTTCAATATCATTGAAGAGTTTGAGGAGTTGTGCTATTAGATCTTCAGATCCCACTGGGGATTTAGCTCAGTGGCATAAGCACCTGCCTAGATCTTCAGATCCCAGGCTTTTTTTCTTCATAATAGGATTTTAATTACATCTTAAATTTCATTTACTGATATTGACTTATTTAGAATCTTTATATCTTCTTTCTTCAGCTTTGATAGTCCAGATGTATCCAGGAATCTGTCTATTTTTTCTGTTTTCTATCTTATTTGAATACAGGTTCTCAAACTAGGTATTAATGATCTCTGAGATTTCTGTAGGATTCTTTGTGATTTTACTCTTTTCATTCCTTATTACATGAATTGGAGTCTTTTCTTTCCTTTTTTTGGAAGATTGGCTAGGGGTTTGTCAAATTTATTTAATCTTTCAAAGAACCAACTCTTTGATTCATTGATTCTTTGTATTGTTTTCTTAATCTCAGTTGCACTGATTTCTGCTCTGATCTTTACGATCTCCTCCTTCAAGTAAGCTTTGGGCTTGATTGCTCTTCTTTTTCTGGAAACTTTGAAGTTAAATAATAGGTTATTTATTTGAACTTGTTCTGTTTTTCTACTGTGGAAATTTACTGCTATAAATTCCCCTTGTAGAACTGCTTTCATTACAACCCATAAGTTCTAGTATTTTGTATTGGCATTTTATCTTAATTATAGAAACTGCCAGATTTCTTCTTTAATTTTATCTGCAATTCATTGGTTGTTCAGAAGGGTATCATTTAATTTCTAAGTGCTTATGAAGCTTTTGTGGCTTCTTTTGCCACTGATTTCCAATTTCGTTGCACTCTGGTCTGATAAAATGCATGGGATAATTACAATTCCTTTGCATTTACTTAAGCATGTTCAATGAACTAATATGTGCTTTATTTTGAAGAATGTCTCATGCACAGATGAGAATGTGTATTCTGATGTTGTGACTCTGTAAATGTCTACTAAGTCTATTTGTTCAGAAATTTGGTTCAGCTCTGATATTTCTTTGTTACTTTTTGTCCAGTTGATCTGTGACAGTGGGGTATTGAGATTCCCTGTTACAATTGTGTTCATTTGATTTCTGTCATATCTGTTCATATTTGTTTTATATAGTTGGGTGTACCGGTATTTTCTACATATATATTTATGATTGTTGTGTCTTCCTCTTGAATTGTTCCCTTTACAAGGGTTTAGCGATCTTCTTTGTCTCTCTTGAGTAGTCTTGACTTGAAATTCACTGTATCTGCAGAAAGAATAGGCACCCCTGTTTTTTCTGGGTTCCTGTCAAAAGGAATATTGTTATCCATCCTTTGACTTTCAGTCTATGTATTTCATTTTGAGTTAAATGTGGTTCTTGTATGCAGTATATTGTTGGGTCTTGTTTCTTGGTCCATTCTGCCAATCTGTTTCTTTTGATGGATGAGTTGAGACTATTTACATTGATGATTACAACTGATATGTATTGATTTATCCTTGTCATGTTATTTTCCTATTGTTGGTTCCCTTTCTTTCTCTTCTATTTAACTGCTTGCCTTTTCTGGTAGATTCATTTTGTTGGGGTTCATGGAGTTCTAGTCTTGGTTATGTCTTTCTATAATGTCCTTCAGAACATTTTAGAGTGCGGGTTTGGTTATCATGCTGTGCTTCATCATGTCAGTACTTATTTCTCCACAAATTTTGAAAGACAATTTTTCAGGATATAGCAATCTGAGTTGGAGGGTGTTTTCCCTTTAGGACTTAGCTCTTCTTAACGAGGGTTTGTGTGAAGAAGCCTGCTGAAGTTCTGATGGACTTTCCTTTGTAAGTGACTTGTTTCTTTTCTCTAACAGCTTTTAATATTCTGTTCTTGTGTTGAATTTCTAGACTCCTATTTTATGTATGCCTTGGGGTAGACTTTTTTATCATGCCTAATTGGAGTTCTATATGCCTCAAATGTCTGAATGTCAAGTCCTTTTTCCATCTTGGGAAGTTTTCTGGCTTTACTTCTATAAACAGGTTTTTTGTGTCATCTGCAATGTCTCCTGCTTTTTCATTGATTTTGATCAACTTTATATTACTCTTCCTTGCATCATCTAGCAGTCATTGGATTGATTTTTCATTACCCCTTGCTATTTTTAAGAAAACTTTCTTTTCATTTTTATTAACTGCAATCTTCTCTTCTGGATCTGACATCCTTTTCTCACAGTGATTCATTCTTCTGTGTATCCTTTCGATAGAGTTTTTAATGCCCTGGATATCTGATTGAGTCTGTTTCATGGATTCTCTTTCTTTCCCATGTTGAGCATTCATGGTTTCCATCATTTCCCTCAGTGGCTCTATTTTTTTTTTTTACATCTGTATCCTCTATATTCACTAATCATGCTCTCATTATGGTTGTCATCTCTGAAGTTACCTGAAAAATTATTTCTGAATTGATTTTTTCTACAGTCTCATTCATTTTCTTTTTTACTTCCACTGTTACTACTTCAGAGAGTGCAAGTGGGCGGCTTTTGAATTGCTCCACCTCACTGCCCCGTAGGTTTGCCTTTGGTGAGCTGGAAGTCTGGGATTGCATCTTGCTTCCAGGTCTTCTCATTTTCTGGGGTTTTATTTGCTTTGTTTGTTTTGTTTTGTTTTGTTTTAGGTTAGTTTAATGCCTGCCTTGATACTTATCAGTTATTTATAGCAGATATCTTTATTGCTAGCATTGAGAACCCTTAGAAAATGACTATTTCTCAGCGATATCTTCCAAGTGTAGCTGGCTTTTGGGTTTTCAGTCTGTCGCAAGGTCTTAGCTCTTCAATGTAACAGGGATAAGACATTGTTGCATATTTGGCCTGGCCTCTGGTTCTTTGGCACTGGTCTATAGTATTGTTTATGACCCTCGGGCAATCTCTGTCATGGTATACAATGAGCACGCCATGATAGAGATTAATTATGTCAACTTTGCTAAAATAATAAAAATCACTAATAACAATAGCATCAAACACACCCTCGAAGATGACAAACTGTGGTAACTGTCCATTTGCCACCTTTAGCCATATGAGCAGGATTTGAAGTTATAGAACCTAATCTGAAACACACGAGAAAATTGTGCATGGTAATATCCCCCTTGATATGCCAATTTTACTCTCAGGGAGAAATTTTAAAAGGGATTAGGGGATAAACAGATAAATAAAAGAAGAGAAAGGGATTAGAAGCAAGGCTAGAGGACAAAGGAAGATTACACCATCTTTGGAACTGAGGAAGAACACAAGAAGGAAAGAAAGAAGGAAGCAACAGAAATAAAAACAGAACAAATAAAACAAAATTAGCTAGAAAGAATGTTCTCGCTCATATAAAAACAAAACAATCAAAAAATTTTAAAAATTAAAACAAAAAAAACAAAAAAAGGAGGCAAAGTAGAAAAAAGTGTCGACTGTAGCACATGTCCCAGGCATCGCTGGCTGAAAGTGGAGAGACAGAGCCCAAATCTGGGTTACCTGATCCCAGCATACCAGCAGCAGAATTATGGGGGTGCTAAACAATCCTGCAAACCTGGACCTTTTGTTTCACTGAAGTCCAGACTGTTTCTGGTTTCTGTGAGGCTAAGATCCAAGTTTTTCAGCCTGCAACACTCAAGTGACTCCTGCCAGCTTGAACTTGCCTCCCTGACGACTTGAACTCAGTTACCTGACCTCCCGTTGACTTGAACTTGGCTACACCTCACCCTGACACTATATGGAGTCAACCATGCAGCTGTTCTGAGACCTAACCTCCATTGGCCCCTTTCTAAAATGGCTACCAGTCAACTTTCCTCTCCTGGGGCACATCTAAACCCCAGTAGCTCACCATCCAGTGCAGTCTGCTCTATCCACTGCTCTGTTCCATAGGTGTGCTTCTCCTTGGAGGCCTCTGGGGTCACCTGTAGTCACCATGAGTCTGAAGGTGCAATCCACGCCTCTCACACAACAAGTCAGGGCTCAGAGAGAAAGCACCACTTGCTACCTCCCTCTTCAGGGTCATGGTCCCTCTTTTTCCTCTCCCCATGGGCTGCAATTCTCACTTAAAATCCTTGCTGGGTCCCAAGAACCCACTTCCTTTCTCCTTCTCTTCCTCACATGGCTATATTCCAGGATCTGGGTCCAAATATTAGAGGCTGTTTTTCTGCTGCTCATCATTCTGGTAGCTTACTAGAAATTCTTAAATTTTCAATATTGTCTGTTTAAATTGATTTAATGCTTACTAGGATTCTGGAACTTTACAAGAAAAAGTACTTCTTGTGTTTCAAATGAAGCTTTGGATTTTTCTCTAACAGAGTGGACCATATATTACTAATTTTCCTACCTAATCACTATTATTCACCAAGATTTTAGCAGCAGACATTCTCCTTTCCTCAAAGTCAAGTATAAACATAACGTGGTAGAAGCATTGTTGGGGAAGTGCCCTGAAATACAGGCAATGAAGATATTCAGGATGAGAAGCAGTGTCTGAAATTTAGTATTTATTGAGCACTTTTGTGTGACAAGCTTTGTGAAAACCACTGTGAGCACATGATGTTAGTCAGTTTTCCATCACTATGACAAAATACCAAAGATGATCTGTTTTAAGGAAGTAAGCTTTACTTTGGCTCATGGTGTCAGAAGCTTCAGTCCATGGCCACTCATCTTCATTGCTCTGGCCCCATGGTGAGGCAGAGTTATGGTAGGGAGCATATGGAAAAACAATGCTACTCACATCATGGCAGCTGGGAAGCAGAGAGAGAGAGAAGAAGCAGGGATTTCAGTGTCCCCTCCAAAGGGATGTCCCACAGCCACTTAACTTTCTTCTGCCATTTCCCACCTTATAAAAATTCCACCAATTTCTAAGATCAATCTGAGCTAGGGAACAAGCTTTCAATACATGAACCTCAGGTAATGTATCAGATTCAAACGTTAGAAGCTGTCAAGAGAGGTAAAGTTCAAGAGGGTGGGGTAAGCTGCCCAGTGGATACCAAATCAGCCTATTTGTATCACCTCATGAAAGATAAAGGAAGGCCCCTCAGGAATATTCATGGGCTCTGCTGGGGATAGTTAAGAGTCAGGTCGACAATGAAGACGAAGAGAGCGATGACAGTGCCCTACTCGCCTTCTCACTCCCCTGGACCACGCCCGCTGAACTCATCTCCTCTTTGAATGCTTAACTCCTGCCTTTCTTCATTCTTTGAGTCACTCAGTAACAAATATGCAGCTACAGAGTAATTTTGATGGCACACAATGAGACTGTGAGGGAATATCTCTCCACAAAACCTACCTCTCCCAAAAGAGTTACTTTCAAAAGTGAGCATCTGAGCCGGTAGCTCTGTGGCTCCCTCCTATCACTGTTCAGTGTCATTTCTGCTCTGTCTGTGTGCTGATACTGATTCTTGCTGGCCAAGAAAGTAGAGTGATGTACTCCATTCACTCATGAGCAAGAAGGCAGACCCTGCCCTTTTCTGCCTCCTCTGATGATCGCCAGGCCTGGAGCATAGCAAGCTCACTGGCAGACCATTCCAACACCGGAAGTTCCAGGATGGCAGAGTGACCCACTTGGCTCCAGCTCCTGCTTTGATTACTTCCACTCCTACCTCCCACACCCACAACCACCTCAGAAGCACATGAAGCTTCGCCCTTCACAGCCACCCTGGCTTCTCTGTATCTGCTCTTTCCAGAGACACCCAAGAGTGTGAGCAGTAATTGATCAGTACTGGCCCTACAGGATCCAGAAACAAGAGTCTGGTGTAAGTATGGGGAAAAGGAAGCTCTGAATATCAAGACAAGAACATTTTTAGGTCCAAGCTGCTCATTCAAGTTGAAGATGAGCTTGAAAGCACTAAAATACAAGCAGGTTAAGAAGAGGGTAGAACGTGGCAGCCAAACTGCCCATGGGAAAATGACCAAGAAAGCCTTTGGATCAGCCAGGTGTGGGGGTGCACTCCTGCAATCCCAGCACTCATGAGGCTGAGGCAGGAAGATGGTTTGCAAGTTTGAGACCAGCCTGGGCTGCAAAGTGAGCCCAAGGCCAGCCTTAACTGCAGAGAGACCCTGTCTCAAAAAGACAAAAAAAAAAAAAAAAAGGAAACTCTGGATCCCTGATCAAAGGTTCATGTTTTGCATTCCGGACCCTTTCTTATTCCCTGACGACAGCTGGAAAGTGTTACACCAGGCAGCACATAGAACTGCAGAGAGGTGGGGCCCAAAGGTGAGCCCGCTCCTGGCCAGACACACAGCGTTCCCTGGCCTCGAGGCCTGGGCAGAGGTTTGTGCTTCTCGGCACTCTCCAGAGACAGAGGCTGGGCAATTGATATCTGAGAAGGAGAAGAGCTCTGGGGGCAGCAAGACTTTGCTGCACGTTTGACTGTTACGCAAACTTGAACAAGGTAGCCACTTCATTTTCTTCATTTGCTAAAAAGGAACCCACTTAACAATTCATTATTAAACAACAGAGAAAGTACACTCCCAACACATAGAAGTCCTCCTCCTAGAAACCTGGCACACCAGTGCTTCACCTAAATACAAAAGAAAACTAGGCTGGCATTGATGATAATCTAGGAAAGCCAAGCAGGAATACTAGCAGAGAAAACATTTAAAAGCTAGCATTTCAAATGAGAGTTTCAGGTCTCTGTTTTTTTATGTCACACCATCTGAGGAATTCTGGGCACATTTCTGCTTCTGAGACCAAGTGCAGCTAAAACACGCAGTACTCTCAGATGTGACAGATAGGTCCACATCTGCCTGACCGCACAGGCAGAAGGACCTCCTTCTTGCTGGGGTCCCTGCCCCTCGTCGAACAAGCTGGCCATACCGTTGCAGGACTTTGCACAAATCTCCTCATCACCCCACTGCTTCCAAACTGCAGGGCCCCTCAGAACTCTGGCCAGCTGCCCCCGGGATTGCGTCTGCTTCCCGCAGCCCGGTCTCAGCTGGGGTCTCTCCCAGTGCCCGTGGCATAGGAGCAGGGGCAGTGTCAATGAGCCACTGTCCCCAGGGCCACTGAGCTGTCTCACAGCCATTTCCTCTCTAATAAGACTGTTTTTGTTTTTGCAGCACATTATGCTTCTATTCATATTATAGGCTTTGGAGGAAGTAAAATAAACAAGTACAGAAGAAAACAAAACCCTTCTTACCCCGTCACTGCGAAGCAGCTACCGCGGGCACCGTTCCGTTTCTCAAGAGCATTTCCCATGTGAAGGTACGGCAGTCCAAGCAGTTCTCTAAGTAAAATTTAAAGTATGTCTTTATTTTTGCTACCATCTTTAGAACCTAGCAATTTAAAAAAATCTATTTCTTATAAATGTTTAAAATTTAGATACAAAATAAGATGATACAAAGCGAAAAAGCTTTGGAGTCAGATGTCCCTGCATCTATACCTCAGATCTGACTCCAATCTGCAGTATTTCTGTTGAGTTTTCCAGTCCTAATTGTACTTATTGTCAAAAAAAAGTGACAGCTTATTCTACTGTTAGTCACAAAACTTGAAAATCAAGGGACACACGTACTGCCGTCCATCATAAGTGATCAATCAATTGCTGTATTACTAATAATAATCATTAAGATCAACGTTAACTCATGCTAAGAGTGAGAAAATGAATCCCATGGAAACTAAACAATAAACACAGAAGAACCAGCCCAACATCCTCACAGCTGCCCTGGAAATTTCCACCAAACACACATGTACAAGGTCAGGTTGGAAAACAGGCTGTTTTCAATGAAGAAAAAATTTATTACAGTAAAAACATATTGCCATTAATACCTCTCCTCACTTTGACCACATTTATCCCATCGTTGTGGCCACTTTCTAGAGCAGTCCTGGAAGTCCTCTTTCATGAGCGTCTGCTTGGGATATGACCGAAAATACAGTGGCCATGGCTGCCAAGCGCAGTCCAGCAGAAACGCAGTCTCTAAAAACAGTGCAGGGAGTTCTCACCCATTTGACTCACCACATCTGGCACCTGCGACACCCAGGTCTTCCACTAAGTCAAAACAACCGTGTTTAGGGTCATTTCAGGTGCAGGACAGCCACAGCAGCACAGCCGAAGACACTGACAAGGCAGCGCTTCCAGACTGCTTCCAAAAGTAGAAGAACGGTGGGATGAGAATGTTCGAACTGAGGAGTGCTTTAAGGAAGATGAACGGAAATCTGTCTTCTATTGAAACAGCCTTTTATGTAAGCACTCACTGTATTTTGTGATCATTCTTCATACACTCAACAACATCCTAACAAAAATGCATATTTTATTTATTATCATAAAATGTCTGCTGGTTTTTCATCAGGAAAGACAAATGAGTTAGGAAAGTAAAACTTTTAATCAAAGAAAACATGTATGTAAATTTTGGAAAGGAAACCTTCACCCAATTAGGGTTTAGTGCAACTGTGTTACATTCTAGAAACCTCAGTGGAGTTCTGGTGCGCTCCAGCGCCAGCCTCGGTACAAGCTCTGGTTCGTGGACTCGCAGGCATCCATCGCTTCTCTGCCGGTGCAAGGGGCTACGGCGAAGAGAGCACCAGCTACGTCGACATCGAACAAACCGAGCAGGCTCAGCTGGCCGCGGGTTTCTTGGGGGAAGTAGATCTTGAAAGATGAGTTGGATTTTCCTACGAGGAATGGGGGAGAAAGGCCTGAAACAGGCATTCTGTCCCAGCATGAGGAAAAATGAACAGGATTTCTGGCTCTGGGGAGGAACTCGAGGCCGCGGAGGGGCAGGGCTGAGGGGAGGCGGCGGGGTTCGGAGTGTGCAGGAGACGCCCTAACCCTCGCCGCCTCAGACTCCCCGGAGCTTCCCGCAGAGGCGGAGAATCACCCCAGAACTTGAGAAAAGCGGGTGCCCAGACTACCACAGGATGGCGAAAGGATTTCTGTGAGGGAAATCAAGGGAACAGCATTTTACAAACACGCGGCGGTGTGCCCGGAGTGCCTGACGGCGGTGGCTGGCTTGACGCACTGTCCCCGTCCCCAGTCACCACAGCAGGAACGCTCCGGCCCCCAGTGCTGCCCACTTGCTGGCGACGCTACCTACGCGAGGCTCGCTCCTGACAGCACTGGCCCGCACTGGCCACTGACCTTCAGCCCCTTGGTCCTAGACATTTCCCACCACCATGGCTGCCCTGCTCATCCGCCAGGACACCAAGAGCAGCGCTCCTGTCAGCCCAGTGTCCCGCCTTCTCTGTCAGGAGGGAATCTAATGAGCCTCCCAACATCAGCCAACAGTTACCTGTCAGTCAGTAGGCTGCGGGCGTGAAGCATGGCCGAGCGCTGGCCCAGCGTGCCTGAGACCCTAGGCTCCATCCACACACGCGCGCACTCACGCACACCAGCACCCATACACACACATGCACACACACTTGTAAACACACACGCGCGCACTCACGCACACCCGCACCCATACACGCACATGCACACACACATGCACACACAAATGCACACACAGACATGCACATGCATGCACACACACACACATGTCACCCTAGGCTCCATCCACACACACACATGTCACGCTGCTAGGGACGTCCTCTCGTGTTGGTTTGACCCTGTGTCCCCCAAGGCCTCGTGTAATTTGGATGGGCTGAGTCCGGCGTCTGTGCCCGGAGACGGTGTCCAGGAGCAGAGGCGTGGTGTGGACGGTGGTCCTTCACCAGCGCTCGTGCCCGTGCTGCCCAGGCTTTGAGATGTCAGTCCTGTGCTTCACGGGAAAGCTATGTCTGAGGGTGGGTTTTAAAAACGGACGGGGAGGGAAACACTTAAGCAGCTTACTGCCTTTCACTCAGTACGGTGTCAGGACTCCTAGGCATAGCTAAGCTTAAAGCACAAGACGATTCTCATCCTCAAAGGCACTAAAAGTAGCAAATCCAGGCACGCCTTCCCACCCACCACATTAAATCACATCACAGCTTTTTGCACTCTGGTGTTCAGACACCTGGAGTAAAGCTTCCTCTGGACGCAAGGCCATCTGGGGTGGCTGTGAGCTCCACAGGCCGTGGGAACTTCTGTGCCCTGGCTGGCCTCCCTTCTTACACAGCCAGGCTTCCGTAGAACACGGACTGTGGGAGTCTTGCTTCCAAACTGTGAAGACCGCAGACTGTCGGGGTACCTGGCATGCTCTGTATTCACATTTTTGATGAGGAGGCCCCGGGAGTACATGTGCAGGTGACTTCCTGGTCTACTGAGCACACCAGAGGGCTTCCAGAGGGCATGTTCAGTGGCGTGCACGTAAATTCAGATTGCTTTGTTACGAGTCATATGCATGCTGAGAGTCTGCCTTATCTTCCATATAACAATCGCAACTCTCTTTAATTTTCTATTCTGATAGAGTCAGATATAAATACGCTGCTGAAACAAAGCCTCAGACCTTTCACTTCCACCACACAAGCCCAGGTCCACACCTCTCGAGTGGACCCCGCACAGCACAGCGCCCACCTCAACCCTGTCACACCCAGCGCCCTTCCCCACGGCCTTCTCTGCGTTTCTTGGAGCTGCTGGACTGACTTCCCCTCCTTACAAACTCCCCTCTGTGCCCCTAGAGATTCCCAGGCTCCGCCCCTCCGGAGTGACTCTCTCCACATTTGTGCAAAGGCCAAAGCCATGCGGGGCACGCGGGTCTGGGCAGAGGCCTCTGCGGCTCCTGGCCTCCCAGAGGCTGAAGGCCGGCCGGTGGCCGCATCGTGGCTGTCAGGATCTGTGAGCCAGCTCAGAAGGACAGAATCTTTGAACCAAAAACTGCCAGAGCCTTTCTCTGACACTAAAGCACGGCTGGGAAAAGTCCAATTTACAGTATTTATTAGCACAGAGCCGATGTCAGGGAAAAACACATTTTTTTTCTTTTCCACTATCTCTCAGCAAACCTTATCTACTATTACTTACATTTAGAGTGAAATAGAGCGGAAAGCTAAGGCCATTATCCAGCTGATTTGAAGTGGAAAAAGAATAAGCCAACTGCTCTTGCTGACAAAGGCGGGTCTGAAGCCAGAAATGTTCATGTGTCCTCTATTGCCCGAGTCTAACAGGCACACTGGTCACCTTTAGCATGGTTCAGTGGGGTTTAATAGAAAAATTACAGGCTTTAGCATCATGTGGATCTGGCTCAAGCGGCAATTCCACCACAAGCCGCTGGGAGACCTCAGGAAGCTGTATCAGTCTCAACAAGCTACCGTTTTCCTATCGATGTGCTTTGAATACAAGAACGTTCAGTTGAGAGATCAAATAAATAGAACACAGCACGTGCTGCCGTATCACAGGTGATCTGAGCACACTCCTGTCTAAGTGTGACCACCAACAACTCTGTGAACACCTGCAGCTCAGCTAGAAAACAGAGAGCACTGACGCCACCTCTCAGACCTGCCTCTCCCCGCCACATCCTCACTGGGGTTCTGGGCCCTGCTTCAGTCCGTGGTATCTACTCCGTGTCTGCAGGCTCCTCCTCAGGGCCTTGCCATCCACACTGGGCTCCAGGGTCTCCCCCTACCCATGGTGGCCGCACTGGCATTCAGTGCTGTCCTTGGCACCTGGGCCATACAGGCTTCTGTGGCCTCTCAACCACACTGTGCTTCCCCACGGGGGCTGTGCTCTCCCGAGCACTTCAGGTCCACAGGAGGACGCTGTGTGCTCTGCATTAGTGCTTGATATTCACAGTGGGGCTCTGGAGTCAACATCAGCTCTGGTCAGCTCTGCAGTGCCCACACTGGGGTCTGCATGTCGCCAGCACTGTAGCAAGTGCACTCTAGTTCTCTGACCTCCAAAAGCCCTGCGCCGTGCGTGAGCCTCAGCAACCTCCATTATGCTTGCTGTGCTTGACAAGGACCTGCGTTTCCCCTAAGCACTGCGATGTCCACCTGGAAGATACGTGCTCAGGCCTCAGAATGGTGTCGACCCCCAGCCCCCAGCCCTGGGGTTCTTCAGTCCTTAGTCACTTTGCTCATAACTGAGACCCAAAGTCAAGTAGGGAAAGGTTTATTTAGCTCACAGTTTGTAGTGGTTTCAATCCATAATTGGCTGGCTCCAAGTCAGGGTGGCTTCACAAAGAGCAGTTCATGGCAGGTAGAAGACAGAAAAAGCAAGAAGAGTCCTTAATCGTGTCTTTCTGCCCCTTTTATGATGTCCACACTACCCAGATTAAGGCTGTGCCAAACCAGTCAGTGGACCGATTTACCAACCGCACACCTTTCACTCTTGATTCCAGCATCACACACTAAATTCAGCCACCCTATGACCGCATGAGGCTTTGGGGGCCGTCTAGACACAAGCCACGACACACACCTACATCGGAGTTACTTTGTCTTCACCAGAAATAGGGTTCCACACTGAGGTTCTGCAGCGCACGCCGACCCAGTGGCATCTACACTGAGTTCTGTGATTTCAGTCATCCTGTTGTGTCCACAATGGATTCCATGGCCTCCAACATTGCTTTACTGTTTTAGTGATATTCTCGTCTTTCCCTCAGTCCTATAGGGTCTGTCTCAGTTACTTTTCTCTCATTGTTGGAACAAAATACGCAACACCCAAAATTAAGGAAGGAAAGGTTTATTTAGCTTACAAGTTTTGGAGGTTTCAGTCCATAATCAGCTGGCTGCAAGGCAGGGTGGCATGGCACTAGGGCAACACTTCAAGGTGGCAGAAGACAGCAAAAGCAACAAGAGCACATTCTAGAGAACAGCAGCAGAGGGGGATCACCAAGCAGGGCAGACAACTGAATGGAGGGGGAAAGTAGGCAGCCAATGGCAGGAAAATAGCATAGCAGAGATGAGGCAGTGCATGTTGGCCATAACCATTAATGTAGATGGCCTCAATTCACCAATAAAAAGAAACACAGGCAAGTGGGTTAGGAGTAGATAAATATGCTTTATACAAGAAACACATTTAACTTGAAAGGGGGTTCATAGACTGAAAGTCAAAGGAGAGAGAACAATGCTCTATGTGACAGGGAACCTGAAAGAAGTGGGGGTAGCTTGCCCATTAGCAGCAGAGTGGACAAGAAAGACATGGCAGTTTTATACAATGGAAAGCTACTCAGCTGTAAAGAAAGATAACCTCAATGCTCTTGTAGGTAAATTGATACAACTTGAGATCACGCTCATGGATGAAATGATCCAGAGTCACATGGGTGCACATCATGCTGTCTCCCTAGTATAAAAAACTAAAGGAGTTAGTGGGATTCAAACTACACAATACATATTGTGAAAGTGACAGGGAGGAAGTGTCTAAAAGGGAAAGGCAGTAGCCATTGTTAATCTATTATCGTGATTTGAATCTTGTATTGTTTTCATTGTTCTGTTTAGTTTGGTTTTATTCTGTTTCAATTTGTCTAATTTTATTATATTTGATGGCATGGACAGCTATTTCAAAGATAACAAAATGCATTATGGTAGCCATTATTGATTTCCTATTACCTTGTTTTGAGACCCTGTATTGCTTTCATTGTTTTGTTTTGAGTGATCTTATTCTATTTTGATTTGTTTGATTTTATTATGTCTGATGATACAGGCAACTACTTAGAAGATAACAAGAGGCATTATGGTTACCACTGTTGTTTTGCTATTGTTTTGAAGTCCTGTATTGCTTCCATTGTTTTGTTTTTAATGGTTTTATTCTGTACTATTTTGTTTGATTTCATTATGCCTAATGGTATGGGCAGTTATTTTGAAGATAACAACAGGTATTATGGTGGCCATTATTGATTTCCTTTTATCTTTTTTTGAAGTCATGTCCATGTTCTTTGTTTTACTTTGATTGACTCTATTCTGTATGGTTTGGTTTGGTTTTATTCTCTTCAATATTAAAAAAAACTTAAGGATGTACTGAAATACTAAGACGGAAATTTATAGCAAGAAGCACTTACATTAAAAAAGGAAGATCTTTAATCAGCAATATCCCAAGAGACTAAAAAAAAGAACAAATTAAATAAAAAATTATTAGGAGAGAAAATCATCAAGACTAGAGCAAAGATAAGTCAGAGACAAGATCAGAAGAAAAATCAATAAATCCAATTAGTTCTTTGAAAACATCAATTGACAAAACATTAGTTATATTGACTAAAAATAAAGAATAATCAAATAATATCAGAAATGAAAGAGGAAATACTACAATTAATTTTATAGAAATAAAAAGATTATAAAAATGTTTTGAGCAACTATGTGTCAACAAATTAATCAATCTAGATTAAATTTTAAATTCTTAGAAACATGCAGTGTAACAAGACTAAAGCCTGAACTAGAAATTTTGAAAAAACTATCACTAGCAAGGAAATCAAATTAGTAATCAAAACCTATAAACAAGCAGGGTGCTATGTTTCAGGCCCACAATCCTAGCATTCTGGGAGACTGACTCAGGAAAATCACAAGTTTCAGTATCCCAGGCAGGGGATTTAGCTCAGTGGCAAAAGCATTTACCTAGTAAGTGCGAGGAAAAAAGAAAATTTCAATATGCCCAGGATACTTAGAAAATTTCTTGTCTCACTATTAAAAATATAAAGGACTAAGGTTGAATTATCTGGGTTCAAACTCCAGTACTGCAAACAAACTAAGCAAGGAAAAGCTGACAGGTAAATTCCACTGTTTTATTTTTTTTAAAACAAATAATTAGTATCAGCATGCCTTAAATTTTTCAAACAATTAAAGTGGAATAAACATTGTTAGTAAACTCAAACCAGAAGGTCAGTGATAACCTCATAACTTATCCAGACAAAGATATTGTAAGTAAACTACCATCCAATAAAATCTATGAGTCATAAGGCAAAAAAAAGACTGAACAAAATACTTGCGTACACTATTCATCAGTATACAAAGAGGGACCATACACCACAACCAAGGTAGAATTATTTCTGGAATGCAAAGATGGTTCAACATGTGAAAAACAACTAATGTGCTATATTACATTGGCGGAATGAAGACAAAAATCTGCAAGATCATCACAAGTGATGAAGAAAGAGCATTTAATAATATTCAATATTCTGATATAACAATATGATTATATAATTTTTTTAAATGATGCCAAACTGTGAGTGGAAGGAAATTAATCCCTAATAATAAATACAGTTGTACTTTGGTTTACAAACTTAATTTGTGTATGATTATGGTGAAGATGGTCACATTTGTGTTTGTGTGGGGAAGATGACCATGGTCATGTTTATCACCTAATGTGGAGTTTGCAAAAGATTTTGGCTAACGCTTTTATTTGAGAACCAAATTGTTTACAAACATAAATGTGTGTGAACCAAGATATTACTGTATCAAATGTCAAAATCCCACATTTAATATCACAGTCAATAACGAAAGATTGACAATTTTCCTAAAAGATCTATTACAAGACAAGCCTGCAAGATAGTGCTACAAGTCCTAGTCAGGCCACTTGCACAACAAAAAGTAATGAAAGACATATGTACAAGTTACAAATAAAGAAACAAAATCATCCCTCTACACAGAAGACACAGTATCATCTGTAAAAGACCCTAAAGATCCCTCACTCCCAAACAAGCATATAACTAATGATCAAATTCATCAAACTTGAAGCTTTCAAAATTAATACTAAAAAAACCAATGGCATTTGTGTTCACTAATAATCGGCAATCCAAAAAGAAAATTTTGAAAGAACACAATTCTATTTATAATACCATCAGAAGGAACTCGGGCATACATTTAATCAGGGAAATGAAAGACACAAAACTATAAAACATTGTGGAAAGAAATTAAAGAATACATAAATACATTAATTAATAAATACACCTCATTTTTTATTTTGAAAAATATTTTAAATAAAAAATGAAAATGATACAGAATTTCAAAACAAGACAATAGGAGATTAACAATGGTTAATACATTGCATATTGTTATCTTAAAAGTAGTTGCTCAGATTACAAGAAAAAAACATAAGAAATTGATCAAGCAATGTAAGAACAAACAATTCTTCTCAATGAACTAACAGAGATTAGTAGCATAGGTATTCCATCATATTCTTATCCCTTCTGTTCTCTCCTTTCCCCCATTCCAGTTATTCTTCCATTTTGAGGAGTTTCTTCCCCTTTTGTTTTCACAATATCTGCTATATATTTTGGATCTTATTTATTCTTTTAGTTTTTACTAAAGAGACAATAAAATGTTCATGCATGTGCATCTGATTTATTTCACTTATGTGTATGGTCTCTAGTTGCATTCATTTGCCTATAAAAGCCACTAGTTTATCCTTCTTTATAACTGAGTAGTACTCCATTGAATAAAAATACCACATCTTTTTTATCCATTCCACAGTTGATGGGCATTTGGGTTGTTTCTAAAATTTGGCTATTACAAATTGTGCTACTATAAATATGTGTGCACATATATCATGGTATGATGTTTTTAATTCTCCTGAGAAAATACCTAGAAGTGGAATAGCTGGGTCAGATGTGAATTACAATCCTAGTTTATTGAGGACTCTCCACACTGATTTCCACAGTGGTTGTACCAGTCTACACTCCCATCAACAGTGGGAAGGATTCCTTTTCCCCACAGCCCTGCCAGCATTTGTTATTGGTTGATTTCTTGATCTTGGCCATTCTTTCTAGAGTGAGATAATATCTTAGTGTTCTTTTAATTTGCATTTCTCAATTTCAATGATGTTAAACATTTTTTCATATACTTATTTGCCATTTTTATTTATTCATCAGAGATTTCTACTACTTTCTTTTCCAGTAGATTTAATATTTCTGTCTTAATACTTAGATCTTTGATCCATTTTGATTTTACATTAGCACATGATGATAGATGTGTGTCTAGCCTTAGTCTTTGACATGTGGAAAGCCAATTTTTGCAGGACCGTTTTTGAAGAGGCGATCTTCCTTCCAGTGAAAATGTTTGGCCCCTTTCTCATTGACAAAGTGGCTGAGTGTGTTTGTCCTTGGTCTGCATCTTCTGGTCTGCACCACTGATCCTCAGGGCAGTTTTGTGGTCAGTACCATGCTGATTTTATCACAGTAGCTTTGTCGTACAATTTTAAGTCAGAGATTGTGATGCCTTCTGCCTTGCCTTTGTTTCATAGAATCGCCTTTGCTATTCTAGGTCTCTTTTGTTTCCAAATGAATTTTGGGAATATTTTCTCTAGATCTGTGAGATATGATGATGGTATTTTATTGAGGATTGCATTAAATATGTGTAACAGCTTTGGGAGTATGGCCATTTTCACTATATTGGTTCTTCCTATCCATGAGCAAGTGGTATCTTTCCATTTTCTGATATCTTTTTCAATACACTTTTTCAGAATACCATAATTGTCAATGTATAGATCTTTCACTCCCGTCATTAGATTAACTTCAAAATATTTCTTTTTTTTTTTTTTTTGGATGCCATTGTGAAAAGTATTTTTTCACTAATTACTGTCTCAATGAATTTGTTGTTTGTGTACAAGAATATTATTGATTTTTGAGTGCTGACTTTGTACCCAGCTATGCTGCTGAATTTGTGCATTAAGTATAATACTCTTTTGGTGGAGTTTTTGGAATCTTCCATGTAGTATGAATAATGTCTGTGAATACTGATAGTTTCTGTGAATAATGATAGTTTCACTTCTTCCTTTTCTATCCTCATTTCATTTATATCTCTCTTGTCTAAATGCTCTGGCTATTATTTCCAGAACTACATTGAATAAGCATGGCAATAGAGGACATCCTTATCTTGTTCCTTGTTTTAGAGTGAAAGCTTTCATTTTTTGTCCATTTAGTGTGATGTTGGCTGTTGGTTTGTCATAGATAGCTTTTATAAGATTGAGGTAAAGACCATCTATTCTGATTTTCTGCAGGGTTTTTAACATGAATGGGTATTAGACTTTGCCAAAACTTGTTCTCCATCTATTGAGATGACCACGTGATTTTTGTCTTTGGCTCTGATGATATGGTGTGTTATGTTTACTGATTTGTGTATATTGAACCTTCCCTGCATTCCTGGGATGAATCCCACTTGGTCATGGTGTATAATCTTTTTGATGACTTGCTGCATTCAGTTTGGTATTATTTTATTAAGAATTTTTGCATCTGGAGGAGGCAGAACAAGATGGCAGAATGGTAAACAGCAGGATGAACGGCCTCCCTGAAAGATACCATCCAAATGCTGGAATATAGCAACATGAGGAAGACAAAAAAGAGGGAGGCGGGTTCTCTGGACCCAGGAAGAATCTAAAACAAGTATTGAAGCCCACAGAAAGAGTAAGAAGAAGCAATCAAACAAAGGCAGTGGCAGGCAGTGCCTCTGCCTGGAGCCAGACCCACTTTGTGAAGGGAGCTGCTGTAACATGGGGACACGTGATTAAAGTGCTGTGGCGGCAGTGGCAGAGGCAATGGCGGTGGTGGCAGTGGCAAAACTGGAGGCCTTGTAGCCAGGCGTGGTGGCGCATGCCTTTAATCCTAGCACTCGGGAGGCTGAGATAGGCGGAGCATTGTGAGTTCGAGGCCGGCTTGGGCTACAACGTGAGCACAAGGCCGGCCTGAGCTACATAGTGCGACCCTGCCTCAAAAAACCAGGGCCGGGAGTTTGGCTCAGTGGCTTAAGCGCTTGCCCTGGCAGGCGCAAGGCTGTGAGTTCAATCCCCGGTGCCGCAAAAAAAAAAAAAAAAAAAAACTGGAGGCCTCAATCCAGTGGGGCACCCTCGGAGGAGAGAGGCAGTGGACAGGGGGAGCAGACCTGAAACTGGCTGGTGAGTGCAGCAGACCCAGGTCCCCCATGAGGGAGAGCGAGGGACTGGCAGCCATCTTGGGACTGGACCACACCTAAGCAGGCACGGTCCCACAGAAATTGCTCTGATCAAGCCCTGGAGGGTCCCAGTGGGTGACCGGCTCAATCTGGAGACCAGGGCGCCATGTGCACCTTAAGGGTGATAGTGGAATTTCATAGACAACCGGCCCAGGTTCCCAGGCAATGGCCCCACCCCCACGCACTGTGTCAGACATCAGGGGAGCTGTGATGGGCTGGAGAAAAGCAGCGGACAGCGCTGTAACAGAGCACCCAGTGGTAGCCACCAGATATCCACAATCAGCACTGGCTCACTCCAGAGAAATTACAAGATCCCTGGCACACACTTGTCCATAGCATCACAGGAAAATGCCAAGACAGGGAGGCAGGGAGCGGTCTCTGGCCTCCAACCTGGGCAGAGCAAATCCAGGAGAACCAAGGGCAGAAGAGGTCGGGAGTCTCACAACTAAAGTCTCTGAGGTGATGACAACTGAAGTAAAGAAACAACTTCATGAAGCTATAAAAGAAATTAGAGCAGAAATACTAACTCAACTAAAACAAGAAATGAAAAACATAATAAAAGAGTTGCTGGGCATCTCTAAAGGAGGTATGGATGAAAAACTGGAGCATAGGAAAATGAGGGAAACCTGGAATGAACAATACAAAAAAGATTTGGAATGCATGAAACAAATTCCAAGAGACTACCAGGAAACCAAAAACTCTAATGAGGGTTGGCAGAACCACCTGAAGGAAACTAAAGATAGACTTTCAACCCTTGAAGACAGGATTGCAGCTTGTGATCAAGAAAGGAAAGATCTCTTAAAAATAACAAGAAACCTGAAAGTAACAATACAACAGCTGCAAGACAACACAAAGAAACATAACTTAAGAATAAAAAGTGTGAGTGAAAAATCAGGGGTCAATACAAATCAAATTAAAAGCCTATTTACAGAAATAATTTCAGAAAACTTTCCAAGCATGGGAGCAGGAAGTGACTTTCAGATAACTGAAGCATATAGAACTCCAGCTAAACATAACCAAAATATACCTACACCAGGGCATATAATAATCAAGATCCCAGAAATTCAACACAAAAACAAAATATTAAAAGCTATTAGAGAAAAAGAACAGATCACCTACAAAGGAAAACCCACCAGAATCATGACAGACTTCTCAACACAAACCATCAGGTCAAGAAGAGCTTGGAGTGAAGTATTTCAAACCCCGAAGGAAATCAACTTCCAACCCAGATTGATGTATCCTGCAAAACTATCTTTCAAAATCAATGGAGAAACAAGATACTTCCATGACAAAAAACAACTGAGGGAATTTGTAACAACCAAGCCAACCCTACAGAGAATACTGAAGGACAATTTAGAGAAAGATAAAAACATCCACAGCTCCAGGAACAGCAGCAGAGGGATATCACTGAGCAGGGCAGACAACTGAGTAGTCCATCATCGGGATTTGAGTCCAGTATTAATTTCAATGAGCTGTTTAGTTTGATCTTATTCTACCTCGACCTGCCTAATTTTATTATACATGATGACATAGACAGCTATTTTAAAGATAACAAAATATATTAGGGTAGTTTTTGCTGATGTTTGATCACCTTGTTTTAAAACCCGGTATTGCTTTCATTGTTCTGTTTTGAGTGATTTTAACCTATTTTAGTTTGTTTGATTGTATTACAACAGATGATATAGGCAACTGCTTAGAAGATAATACGAGGCATTATAGAAATCACATGGTAATACTATGTGTTGCTTCCATTGTTTTATTTGTTATTGGTTTTATTTAGTACCATTTTGTTTGATTATATTAGGCCCAAAGGTAAGGGTAGTTATTTTGAAGACAACAAGAGGTATTACAAGGGGAAAGGAAGAAGGAAGAAAGGGAAAAGGAGCAAGACAGTTTTATACGAGGGTGTACATAAGATGGTTAAAATGACTACACTACTAAATGCATTAACTGGTGAGAGAGAACAGGAGATACTCATATGATTAGATCAATTTTACATGTCTATATCTGTCAATCTGAGCAACCCCTTTGAAGGTAACGATATACAATGTTACAACCACTGTCAAATTCCAATCATCTCAGTTTGTGGACCTATAATGTTACAGTATCAGATTTGCTGATGTTGTTTGTTGGTTGGAAAATTTTCTACTATTCCTTCTGCAAAGAGTTTTTTTATGTGATTTGTGTTGTCACCTGCTTTTTTCATTGACTCCTATCATTCTTACATTATTTTTCTTTGCATCACCTTGGAGCTGTTGTATTGTCATTTCATGGACCCTTGTTATTCTTAAGAGGTGTTTCCTTTCATGAGCAGTAGCCACAATCCTGTCTTGAAGTTCTCAAAGTCTATCATCAGTTTCATTCAAGCAGTTTTTCCAGATTTAAATGCAATTTTTAATTTCCTGAATATCTCTTTGAATTTGTTTTATGCATTCCACTTCTTTCCTATATTGTTCACTCAAAATTTTCATCATTTTACTAAGCTCTTCTATTTTTTTATCTATGTCTTTGCTAGCTGTGCTGAGCAATTCCCTCAATTCTTTTTTTACCTGAGAAATCATGTGTGATCTGATTTCCTCTATGGTTTCGTGGATTTGTTTCTTTACTTCACTTGCTGTCTTTTCAGAAATTTCAAGTGTGTCTTCCAATTTATTCTGTCTATGTCTCCTTTACTTGGTCTGGGTGGACTGCGGGTCTGAGATTGCATTTTGCTTTTTTTGTTTGATCATTTTCTTGTTCTATTCCATGTGTCTTTGTCCCTAATGAAAACGCTGGCTTGCCTAACTTATTGTCTGTTCGTTCGCACTTCAGTCTTTTCAATCTCGCTAGTCTCACCTATGCATTGTGGGCACCTTAGTGAGGGTCCTATTGTGTGGCTGGCCTTCCCCCAGTTGCAGGTTGTGCAGTGTAGGGCAGAGGCCAGTCACCTGAGTTCCCCTGCAGGGCTGCTTGGTGAGTCCTGTATTCTTCCTGGTCTGGCTGGTCTAGCAGTACTGATGCGAACCAGCCATTTGCTCCTATTGTTACTGCTGCTTCAGGCTTTTTTCAGGCTGTGAGACTCACCTGTCTATCATTTGAATGCCATCTGGGGCCCGACTGTGCTGCTGGGGATCTCACAAGCTGGCCATGGTCCCCTGAATGGAGGGCAGTCTCACCCACATGATCACAGGCCTGGTGTGCTCTCCTGAATGGGGAGTGGTCTCACCTCTGTGGTTGCAGGCCCAGTGCAGCCCCTTGGATTGAGGTAGGGCATGGCTCCAGGCCCTGTGTGGATCCCTGGATGTAGTATGATACATGTCATTTTTATAGACAGGAGCACTTAATTCTCTAAGATGTCAGTGCTACCCAAAGTAATGACAGATTTAATACAATCTTTATTGTAATTTTCATTGTAATATTTTTGCAAAAACAGAAAACTCCATGTCAAATTCATATGGAATCTCTAGGAGTTCTGGATAGTCAAAAGCAATTTTGAGGAAAAAGATCAAATTTGGAAGTCTCACATTTCTCAATTTCAAAACTTATTACAAAGCAATGCTAAACAAAAAGACATGATATTGACATTAAATTAGGCTGATAGAATAGGATAGGGGATATAACAGACATCCCAAAAATTAGCCCTCAGTAATGTGGTCAAATAATTTTCTATAAGTATAAAGAGATACTCATTGTGGAGATGATAGTTTTTGCCAGAAATAGAATTGGGAAATCTGAACATGCACACACAGAAAAATTAAGCTGACCCACTACACTAGGTTATCTACAAAAATCAACTCAAAGTGGATCACAAGTGCCAAAACTGTAACAAGTGAGTAGAAAATATTGGAGGAAAGTTCATACTAGTTAGCTTGGCAGTGATTTCCTGGGTACACTAAAAACATAGGAAATAAAATTTAAAAATAGACAAACTGGACTACATCAAAATTTAAAACTTTGTGCATCAAATGACAGAACTAACAAAAGGAAATGACAGTTTTTAGAATGGGAGAAATATTTGAAAATTACATATCTGATTGAAAAATAGGTCAGATTCAGAATATATAAAGAAATGCTACAACTCAACAGGAACAAAACTCCATTAAAAGTGGAAAAAAGAAGGGATGATAATCTTCAAATGGTGCAACCACTCTGGATACCTATTTATTGCATACTAACTACGGTTACTAATAATATGTTGTATAATTAAAATATGCCCCAAGAGTAATTCTCAGTGTTCTCATCACAAAAGAAAAGAGCATATGAGATGACAAACATGCTAAACAGAATCATTTCACAATGTATAAAGGTTGATAGAAAAATACAGTGAAAGTTTAAATTTTGAAAGTTTATTGTAGTAAAAGGCATATTGCCATTAATCACCCACTAAATAATCCCCCTGATTTTGAACAGACTTTTCCCTTGTTCTCGTCTCTTTTTTTATTCATTTTTTTTTTAATTCGAAGAGAATAAAACACAAATGAAATAAATCCTGTACCATGTTCATTGTTTTGTTTTGATTGACTCTGTTCTTGTCACTTTCTGAAGCAGTTCTTGAAGCCTCTTTTCTGAATGCTTTTGAGTTGTGATTTAAAAGAAAATACGTATGGTGAATGCTTCTACTAAACACCATCCAACAAAAAGGCAGGTTTCTAAAAAACATAGTGTGTCCTCATTCACCTTATTCATCAGATCTGGCATGTATAACTTCTCACTTTTCTTCAAAGTCAAAAAGACCATGAAGAATAAATGTTTTTTTGGATTTAGGACATAGAGGCAGCAGTGGCAGCACAAAGACACTAATGAAAAAAGACTTCCAGGGCTGCTTCAGAAAATGACAAGAATGATAAAAAGTATTCAAAGCAAGCAGAAATATTTTGAGGGGGACTAGTGGCAAAATGTCTTTTACTGTAATTTTTTATAAATTTAAGCATTATGCTTTGAATCACCCTGCATATAACATATACCACAACATCACATTGTACATCTTAAATATATACAATTATTTATCAACCATATTCCCATAAGACTGAAAAAAATCTTAAAAAGTAAAAGTCTGAATAATTCAAAAGTCAAAAGAAGAAAAATGGGTTCATGAATTGAATAGACAATTTTCTGAAGTAGGTATATGAATGGCCAAGAAGTACATGAAAATGTAATCAACATCACCAATCACTAGGGAAATACAAATCAAAACAACATTGATACATCATCACACATCCATTAGGATGACGTTTTCAGAAAAAGAGAGAGAAAGAGGAAGGAAAGAAGGAAGGAAGGAAGGAAGGAAGGAAGGAAGGAAGGAAGGAAGGAAGGAAGAAAAGAAAAGAAGAAAAAGAAAAGGGAAAAGAAAAGAAAATTACAAGTGCTGACAAGGGTATGGAGAAGTTGAACCCCTTGTGTAGTGTTGATGAGAATATAAAATGGTGTAGCTGCAATAGAAAACAGTAAGACACTTCCTTAAAAGAATACAAAGTAGGACTACCATAGAGTTCAGCGATTTTATTTCTGGAAACATATTCAAAAAAGTTGAAAGCGAGGTCTTGAATAGTTCATAACAGCATTATCAACAGTGCAGAGCTGAAAGCAACCCAAGTGTCCACTGACAGAGCAGTGGAGAAACAAAACCTGCTGTCTGCTGACTACAATGAGTCTCAAGTGAACATTATGCTAAGTGAATTAAGATGACTGCAAAAAAGAAAATTATTCAAATGTGTATTTGTGAGGTATATTCACTTTCTAGGCAAAGACAGAAAGTAGAATGGTGGTTTCCAGTGGCTGGGTGAGCAGGCACAAGGAGGTATTTATTAAGACAGAGTTTCCAGGCTGCAAGATGAGGAGGTCTGAGATTGGTTGTTCAAACATGTGAATGTACCTCACATTACTATACGATGAAAAATGGTAGATAGTCTTTTACAAACAATATTAAATACAATGTTATGTTATGTTACGTATTTTATCACAATTTTTTTTAAAAATTAGTGTCTTAATCTTCCTCCTTAGCCATAGAAATCCTAAAACTTCCAGTAACTGGTCGACCCTCAGCTAGCTTCATGCAATCTGGGCTTATTATTTAGTTCTAGCCCATTTTTTACATCCTTCCCAACCTCAACAAATGCCACTGTTTGTGGTGTTTATTATTTCATATGGTGCTTGTTTAGATTTGTACACATTTTATCCATAATGTCCTGTTTCAATTTTCTTAGAGCATTTCAGGCTCCCATTTGATTACTTTTCCTCCTTGAAATACATTCCTCAGAAAACCATCAGTGAGCATATGTTGGTGTTTATCTTCCATATTCTTTACTTGAAAATGTTGTTCTTTCTTTCCCTTTGGTTACCTAAATCTTGCAGTCTCCTTTACTTTTGCAAAAGATCTATCTCCTGATTTTGTATTATTTATCTTTATTTTGCTCTTTATTTATATTTTGGATTTCAAATGTAAGAGAAACAATACAATAAAATTATTTTGATGATTATAAAATGTTATGCCATCACTTTTTCTCAGTATTTGAAATCTTCCTTATCTATGGAGAAATGTGCTCTGAACCTCACTATTCCTTCATACAGTTGAATGTGTTTGTTCCAGCTGCTCTAAAGACTTTCTTTTCACTAGAATGTGTTTGTGATTTGTTTTTTTTTATTATATTGAATTTATTTTATCTGTGGGTTTGTTCTTGTAATCCCCAATGTTGAGTACAGTAACCCAAGTACTGTAATCCTTTCTCTAGTCTTCCTCACAATCCAAGAAGTTATATTTATGATCCCACTGAGACATTACTGGAATCCCGGCAAGTTAATTCCAATCTACCACCTCCAATGCAACCCATGGCAAGAATAAAGACACCGAAACATATTCAAAGTTAAGGGCAGCCAAGGGATCCTCAGTCCAATCCTTGTGAGGATGTGTGGACAAAGGCCTTGGTCCTCGACCTCTCCCAGAATTTACTATCTTGTGAAGAAGGGGGTGGCTCGAGGATAAGTGACAGTGAGGATGGTGGGAACTACATGAGTAACTTGAGCTGGCTGGCCAGGTAGTGAAAAAGGCATCTCAGCAAAATGCAGAGATAAAGATATGCAGAGGGATCAATTTGCATAACCCAGTCAAGGTATCAACTGAATTGTTTTTGGAGGCTGTTGCTTCCGTTTCTGATGTTTAAATTTTGTGCCCTGGGGACTCATAGCCTCTTTCTCGAGGCTTATATCCAGTCGACATTCCTGGAGCTGACTGGCTCTAGTATTCCGCTGTGCCTATATGTTTCATAGAGAGCACTATGTGAGGAAACAGGAGACTGTCAGACGGCTTCAGAGATTATATACCAGTACCTCTGCTAGCCTTATTTGCAATGCTTAGAGCCAATTGAAGAGAGAAGGAAATACATTAGTCAGCTCTGTACATATCAGTATAAGGAAATAAGTCTCTATATAATCAAAGTTGCAGCAATTGTTCTGCAATCAAGTGGAGTCACTCAAATTGTCTCCCAGTTTCTTCACATCCTGAACAATTTCAGCCATTATCTATGGTTTTTTTTTCTTTTTTCCTCCTCTCTTTTCTTTTTTGGGGGTGGCTGGGGAGGGACCCAGGGCCATGGGCCCACTGAGTGCCTCTCTGCTCTAGGTGCTACACCTCCAGGCCCATCTTGGTCTTTTTTCCCCTGGAGCTCCCTGGAGGTTTCTCATTCCCATTCTATCTTCCGTGCTACTTCACACACTGTTCAAATTATACATGATCTGTCTCTCCATTGTCATATTCTGGGAAAACGATCCAGAATTTCTGGTCTATTACACTTGAAGTGTCAATTTCAGCTCACAGCTCTACATCCCAGTAAAATATACCTGTTTTGGGAGTGTACATCCATTGGAAAGTGGAGTCAGATGGGCCCAGTACGTCTCAGGGCCCAACCGTGTAGGTTCTTCAGACTTCTACTTCCATGAGAAAACTGGCACTATCCCAGGAAGGCCTCAACCCCAGAATGTAGGACAAATCTGAATGCAGGCTGTGAGTGGTGCTTACATTCTCATTAGGCCCCCCTCTACCACCATAAACCAAGCGCCACTTAGTGAGCAAATTGAATCCAATAATCTTTGACTTGACTCTGTGCCTACATACTGCACTTTATCAAGTAAGGTGCTCAGTGAGACCAAGGAAGGGTGTCCTCAGCGGTGGCCTGAAGGAGACTGGCAGAAGCATTGAAAGGTTGCCGCTATGCAGCGCGAGACTTGCTTCCCAGCAGCCAGCTCCTGGCAAGGGCCCGTGCGGTCGTCCTGACCGCCCTGCACGTCTCTGGCTCCCGCAGTGCACCTCCTACCTCACGTGCTTTCCCCACCCCTCACCCCCAGCCGCGGCTTCCTGCTGTCTGGATGAGACTGACACTGTCCTCTGGTTCCATGTCTTTGAGACGAGTCTCTGCCCTGTGCCCCTGCTTTCTTAGAGAACACGCTTCAGTTGAGTCCACTAAATCGAATCACATTACACAGCCTCATCACCTGGGGTCTTGGCTCGTAGCCCTCTCCTCAGGTGTCATCATCCTGTGGAACTTGTCTTCTAACATCTGCTCCCAAAACCCTCAGCCCAGCAGCCAGGCAGTGAGGAGGTCACCGTGCTCTGCCGCATTCCGGGGCTTAGGCAGCATCTGGCATCCAGCAGACACAGACACAGATTTGCCGCAGGCGTCACCGGACCTGGAGATGGCCCACAGTAATGCCAACTCAGCTCCAAAGCACTGGGAGCCGGAAATGGAATGGACGGGAACAGAGCCACCCCCACTCCCTCCTGCTACCGCGACCCGAGCCCATTCGTGTCACTTCGGAATCCTTCTCCTTGTCTGATGCAGTTCTCTCAGCCCTGGAAAGTGTAAGTACATGACTGTTTAAATAATAGAAATAATAGTTGTCTTGACTCATTGTTTACCATGTAAGACTTACTTCCATTCTTGCTAATCCTCCAAACAACCCTGCAAAGAAATTAACTTTCTTGTTCAGGAGAGGGAGCTGCTTGACTGCCTGTGCAGCAAAAGACCCTAAAACTTAGCAACTTACAGCACCCTTTGTTGATTATATAGCTCATGACTTGGGAGTCAGGGCCCCGGAGGTGGGGCCTGGCTGGGTGACTGTCTCCTCCTGGACAGGAGACGTCCACAGAGTTACCAGGTGGTATTAGCCGGCAGACGGCCTGGTCTGCAAGGTCAAAGCTGGCTTCCATCCACGTCTGAGGCCTTGGTGGGGACAGCCCAGGGTGTGTAAAAGGCCAGAGTGCCCACAGGTGGCCTCCCAGACGGCAGCCCCGTTACATATGACTCAGGTTCCAAAGACTGCCCCAAGACGCCTGTGCAGAAGCAGCCAGGCTTCAAATACAGTGCACAGTCGGCAGACACCAAACCTCACTTGTACACCCCCTGTGTGTCAGGCCAGTTATCTCAGACCAGCGGATCCAGGGCAGGGCACGGTACCCAGTGGGAGGAGCACCACAGACCCTGCAGCTGTTTTCAGTCCACCCCCAGTGACCAGCGGCCACAGCTTGCTGTGTCTGCATGGCCTGGGGAGGCGGGCCCTGGGTCAGACGCAGGCCGCAGGCTGCCACCACCTCTCTGCACTCTTCAGACACCCCTAAACTTGCTTTCTGAAAGTTATCCTATCTTCCTTTCTAAAAAAATTATGAAAAAATAAATGTCTTTTGCTTCCCTTCATGGAAATTAGGGCAGAGAGGAAAAGCGTTTCTGAGATGCCGGTCACCCTTCATGGAGTGGCTGGGCTGGGCTGGGCTTCTCCACGGGGCCCACTGTGCCCTTCAGCAGCAGCAGCCAGCCTGGGTGCTGGGCAGCAAGGTCGCTGGAGAGGAGAGACGGGTCACGCAGCAGACATCCCTGGGATCGCAAAGCCAAAGCCAAGTCACTCCTGTCCTGGCCAGATGCTCCTCTGTTTTCTTCACACAGTCTACAGAGAGAAAGCTGCAAACCAGCCTTACTATGGGGCCATGCTGATACCAAGACCCTGAAGTGTGTCCTTAGGGAAGCATCCTCGTGGGCTGGGGAAGCTCTCCTGGTCACCATTCCTCGGGCCACGTGTGTCTAGATGCTTTGAGAGCGCTCTGACAGAGAGCCTTTCAACCTGCACAGTAAGAAGGAAAGCAACTGCAAAATCATTGAAGTGTGCTCTTGAATCTTGAATACCAACTGGGGGGCCAGAGAGTCCCTGCATTCCAGGCCCGCCCTCTCCACACAGCCACCTGTCCTATTCCTATAGCCTTTTACTCTAGCAACACCTAGTTCCTAACCTTGGTGGAAACCCAGTGCAGTCCAGGCCCTGACCTCTGAATGTCAGGGCTGACTTTTCCTCTCTTTCTGAATCTTGATTGGAGAGGTACAGGATCGCCCCCTAGACTAGAAATCCTTCACAGCAGGGTTCTGGATGAATAGGAAATGGAAAGGCAATGTATCCAGGGACGTCCCTGGCCCTGATTGCAGAGACTCCTGGATGCTGCTTCAGAGCCACCACAGGGTTAGGAAAAAACCAAGCATCCAGGGGCCTGGGGAGCCCGAGACAGCAGCTTCCTTTCTAGTTGCTTTACTTGGGGGGCGAGAGGTGGTACTGTGGCACTGTTTTTGTAAATTGTGTTCTTTGGCCCAAAAAGAAATTTAAAACCCACTGGAAGAGGCCAGCTCACAAGCTACTTCTCTTTCCACCAATGACAAATCATTCAAGCAGCTGCATCCTCTGAGTGATGCTGGAAGTGGAAGAGAGTGAGATGTGAGCACCAGGGTTTGGAGAACGGAGGCCCTGACACGCACACACACACACAAACACACACACGCATCTCAGGATTCCCATCCAGTGCCCAGCCCAGACAGTGAAGACAGGAGCGCTCACAGCTCCTGGAGGGATGCGGTGGCCCCCTCGTGAGTGTAAAGTTGAGAAGTAGCAACACAACCAAGACAGAGTCAATGACTCTGCTGGGGGCAGAGATGGCCTTTGACAGAGCACCTGGGGCCGGACCAGCTTTCCTGGGAGAGACCAGACAGAAAACCTGCTTCAAGCAGAGAGACCAACCAGGTCAAAACAGCGGGACGGCAGGACCTGGAAAGGAGGCTCGAGTAGGGCGCCAGACAGTAGAATGTAGTTTCCGTGCCTGCTGCTTAGCAATGCTGAGATGAGGGGCAGGTTAGGGAGCCTGAGGGGCCCCTGCACGCCTCCCATCAGGGGAGGCTCCAGGGAAGGGGACATCTCTGAGGAGGGACTGAATGAAGCAGTAGCACAATGCCAGGTCCAGGGAGACTCCTGGGAGGTCCTGGGGCTGTGGTCCCACTGCCCGGGCAGGACAGTGCCAGTCTAAGTCTTGAATTAGCATTCACCAGTTGTTCAACGGAGCTCAATTGGATGCATTAGAATTGTTTTGCATAGATGTTCAAAGTATTATTTGCCTGAGTGTTTATGTGTGCAGTATTTGTTTGTTTTTAATTAGCTTCCAAATACTTTAGGTCCTGGCAGCCCCAAAGAACAAAGCATTCACTTAGACTCTGGCCCAAGATTTATCTTTGTGAGTCTGAGCATGATCCTCCTGGAGCTGAGAGGCCGGTGGGCTCAGCAGTCACATGCTGCACATAGAAATCCCCAGTGACCTCCACAGCAGGGACAACTACAAATATTCATTTACTTAAGGAATGCAAGTCAGCCATTTGCAGACTGTTGGTTGGATTTATCACTTAATTAGCATTTTATGAGGATTGTTTGTTAAGGATGAGGAACCAGCTTGCCAGAATGACCTTCTTTCCCTTTTTGATTTCTAGAAGGGGTTGGAGAAGTGAAGCCTTTGATTAAAAAATCAAAATCAGACTTAAGATATGGCAGCAAGTGGTCTCCAAGGAAAACTGTTCTGATATTGGTGGGAATGGGCTGCATACGACAGCCCAGAAAAGGTTTATAAAGATATAAGCACATGAAACATAAAGTCCTCAGTGCCTCGTATAATCTCACAAATTCCCTAATAAAAAGATTTGAACAAAATTGTTTATGAAATTAAGAAAATATAGGTCAAGTCGGGAACAGTGCCCTCCTCCATTTGACTCAATTTGTCCATCCACTCGACAACTGTCACCAGATCCTCACCTGTCCCCAGCACTAGGATGGGGACCAGCACCCCACAGTCACCCCGACAGTGTTGTGGCCTTCAGTGCACTGGGGGACCCCAACAGGAATCAAGTAATCACACCACCAAGTCATGGCCAGTGTAGGAAAGAAACAGACTGAACTCCGCTTAGGAGCAGGAAAGAGACCTCAGAGGAGGGTCTTAGAGCTAGCACGGCAGGGGGACCCTTAGAGCGGAGACAGCCGCCCAGGGTAAGGGAGGGGCAAGGAAGAAAGCCCCGCAGTGGACAGAGGTCACAGTCAGGGCACCAGGAGAGCTCCGTCGGGGAGAGAGCAGACTCAGAGGCTGGAGAAGTTAGAGGACAGAACACTGCCTTCTAGATATTCTGTGGTAGTTCTATGAGCACAGCCTAAGAAAACTGCACAGAATTTGTGACAACTGGGATCCCACAGGAAGCAGACATTGGACAGAAATGCAAGTATGAACGATTTATTACTATCGTAATCTGCTTTCCGTTGCTATCATAGAAATGCCCTAGACTGTGCAATTTATAAAGGAGAGAGGTTTATTTGGCTCGCAGTTCTGGCGTCTGAGAAGTCCAGGAGCGCGGCGGGGCACTGGCATCTGCTCAGCTTCTAGCGAGGGCCTCGTGCTGTTCCCCAGCACGGTGGAAATCGGAAGGGCAGGTGGACGCCTGCCGAGAGGCAGAACAGGCCAGGCGGCCCCACTTGGTAAGTACCACAAGGGCGAGAGCAACACCTCCTTCCTGGAGCGTTAATCCCTCGTGGGGGCGGATCCCTCAGGACCCCAGTTCTCTCGCTTCTCAGCGCTGCTGCACCGGGGACCAAGCCTGACCACGAGCACTGGGGGGAAAAGCCATATTCACACGGGGGTGACGGGACAGGGGATGGAATCAGCAGGACGCACCAGGGGTGGAGGAGCAGGACGCCCTCAAACCGAAACGCAGCTCTGCGGAGCCCTGGCGCAGTGGCCCAGAGAGGGGCGAGGCTCTGTCCGGCGCAGGGGCGAGCTCCGCCCGGCTCTCCGCGCCAGGTGACCGCCGCACCGCTGCCCAGGCGGGTGCACGGCGCGTCCAGCTGCGGGCTGTCGGACACCGGCCTCTCGCGCCAGCGCGCACCGTCGCCCAGGCTTCCGCGCGCGTCCGTGCGCCTTTCCTTACCCTACACGATGCGGATGTCAGGAAAAGAGACGCGTCCCACTCACAGTCTCGGAGGGGACGGTCGGGCGCCTGTGGGGGAGCCCCTCTGGCCGCCCCCTGGGCCAACGGCAGGGACGGGCAGGCGTGTGAGAGGAGGGGCCGCAGGGCCAGAGGAAGTCCACAGTCTGGGGGAGGCGCACTGGGGTTTTTTTTAACAAGATTCTCTTGAGCACCCACCAAAGTCCCACAGGAAATGCCTTCGTGGCTGCCGCGCACACCCCGCCAACCCGCGGGCCGAACTCCTGCCTGGCAACTCCAGCGCGCGAGGACCGCGCCTCCAACGCACACAGCTGCGGGGAACAAGCCGCACCCAATCCTCGGCACCAAGCGAGGGTGAGAGAGCAGCCGCCCCAAGGCCTGCGTGGTCCACAGGCGGGAGGGGGCCTTGCACTCGCTGCGCGAGCTCCCCCGAGGTGAGCGCGACCCCGCTCCCCGCCTCCTCCTCCCTTCCACCCTCGGCCCCCAGGGGAGCGGGAGCGGGGAGCGAAGGCTGTCTACCCGCGCCTGTCCCGGTGCGCAGCCTCCCTCCTTCCCGCCCGCCCGGCTGCTGCAGACCAGAGAAGCCTTCGAAATTAAAAAGGCACCTCTCTTCTGTTTAAATCGATTATCTCAGGAATATTGTTACAATAACAGAAGTCTAACATAATTTATTTATTTCTCATTTGTGTGTTAAAAATATATTCGGAGATACTGTGGGTTTGAACAGCTGTGGAAAATAAGATAAAGAATCCCCGTGTCCCTCCTTTCCTCAGCCTCCCTCGATAGCGACATCTGGTAAACCGCAGCACAGGTCACACCGAAATGCTGACCTCAGTGCCGAGGTAACGCTCCCACTCTGGTCAGCGCAGCTGTTCTTACTGGTGCGCCCTGCGTGTCACTTCTACGCGGCTTCGTCACTGGCCGCGTCTGTGACCCACGACCAGCATGGAGTTTCAGAACAGTCCCGTGGCTGCAAAGACACCCTCCTCCACACCCTCCTCCCACCCACCTACCCACAGTGCTCTCCCAAATCCACAGCAACCCCTAAACTGTCCTCCATTAGCGTAATACCACAAAATAGGCAGGCAGCACTTACACTGTTGAAATTGACATTTTTACTCATCATAACTTCTCTGCAATTACCTGGCTGTTGTAATCTCTCCCACTTCTTTTCTTAGCAGTATTCTATGATATATCATTGCCGCTGTGTTTATGATGCAACTGTTTAAGGAGATGAGGGTTTATAATTTGGTTAACTACAAACACAGCAGCTACGAATGCTAGTGAGCAAGATTTTGCATGAATATAAGTTTTCATTTCTTTGAAATAAACACACAGGAGTTCGCTCGCTGGATGATATGGTAGCTGCACGTTAAGCATTATAAAAAAGTGCTGGACTATTTTCTCAAGAGTTTTACCATTTAAATTCCATCAGCAATGTACAGGTGATCTAATTTCTCCACGTTCACATCACATATCTGTTTTTATTTTAACCATTCAGATAACTGTGCAGGAATATCAAATCGTCACTTTTCATTTGCATTTCTCCGGTGGCTGATGATGTGAACGTGCTTTCCTGGGCTTATTCCCACCTGTATGTGTTTTGGGGTGGAATGTCTATTCATGTCTTTTGGCCCTCTTCAAATCATATTATTTGTTTTTTAACTGATGAAATTTTAAAAGTTCATTATGTGTCTTAGCTAATAGTCCTTTGTTGAACATGTCATTTGCAGATATTTCCTCCCACTCAGTAATTTGTCTTTTCATTCTCTTAATAGGTCCTTTCATAGAACAAAATTTTTCATTTTATGAGACCTAATTTATAAATTTCTCCTGTTGTAGATCATGCTTTTGTTGTCAAATCCACCCCTGGGTCCCAGTTAGATTGGCTTCTAATTTTTTTGTAAAAGTTCTAGGGTTTTACATTTCTGTATATCATTCATTTTAAGTTTACTTTGTGTAGGGTGTGAGGTTTAGACGGGGGTTTATTGATTTGTCAGAGAACACCCAACTGCGTCAGCACCTTTCCTTAAAGCCTAGCCTTACCTACGCTGAAAATCAGTCATAGGAAAGTCACCAAAAACTGTGGAATGAGAAACTCAAAATTCCCCTCCCTCCAACAAAGCATTGCCAATAAGTTGACAAAAACTGTCAGAACGGACAGTATTGAAATTGTAGGGTATAATCAAAAGCTTCCAATACCCTGAGGGAAGCCTAATAAACAGGAAGCTGCCAAGTTTAAGCAAGAGCCCAGTGGAGCTCACCTTCCCCTTCTTCCATCCTCCGCTCCCAGTTCCAGCTCCTGTCCTGGCTCCGGACATCTAACCCAGTCTGACTTCTGAACTTAATCTGGGTTGAATGTGCTGAAACGGAGCTGAGAACGGGCACACACAGTGGGCTCATCTCAGGAGGCACTGACAGCGACAACCCCCAGACCAAGAAGCTGTGAGGTGGGGCTCAGGGGGGCTGAGGTCTGTGCTCCCAGGGTCCTCACCAGAGGGTTTCATACAGTCTTCACCCTCTGGGTACCATAACTGTTAGATAATAAACTTACTTATGTTAAACTTTTAAAAATGACTTATTTGAACAGTCAGCAATTCATGAATCAGGTAACCACAGGTTATAAGCAGTTCAGCACTCACTATGTAGGATGAGAGAAGAAAGACTTATAACGAGCTCATGGAAGCAAGATAAAGAAGAAGGATTTGGGGAAATATTTTCTGAAATCTCAAATAAGAAGTATACAGCATTTAAATCCTAAGGAAAGAAAAGAAAAGAAATTGCATCTGATTGGTTAGATTGTCATGTCCCTAGTTAGAGGGTAGCTGGAAGGTTTTTATTAATAAAGTCTCTAGTTTTTATCTCTATACATTGGGGCTTTGATTTACTTTCATAGGACTTTAAAGTGCCAGAGCAAGCCCAGTCCAATGGCCGTGCATTAAACTTCTTAAGAAATAAGCCGTACTCTCCGAGGGCACTTATCTGACTTCCTCTGATCTCTCATCCCAGTGATCTCCCGGGGCCTCCAGCGGCACCAGGACTCTCGGTCACTGTCTTCATTACTTTTCCTAGTTGCTGGAACAAAATACCAGACACCCAAAGTTAAAGGAGGAAAGGTTTATTTAGCTCTCAGTTTGCAGAGGTTTCAGTCCATAATTGGTTGGCTCCAAGGCAGTGTGGCAGGCAGAGGGGCATCGCAGAAGAGAAACAGGTCATGCTTGGCAGAAGCTTACAAGCAAGCAACAAGTAAGTAGCCACAAGGCCCTTTATGTCCCTTACCTTGTATCCAGGCCACTCACCCTTAGGATGGATAGCACTCATACCCACTCAAGCAACAGCCACTCACTCGAGATTCTCCAGGAATCAGGAGTAGAAACCCAGGCGCTCTGTACTAACCTTATGAAGTGGCCTCTGGAGGAGGGTTAGGAGACAGAAGGTGGCCGGGGGGACAGGGATGTCACTGCAGGAGATAACAAGATGGACATGACAGGTTAGGGTTCTGCTTCTCTCTCTCCCCACCCCCCCGTTACTTTTCTCATTGCTGAGACAAAATACCCAACACTCACAATTAGAGGTTCACGTAGCCCTCAGTCTGCAGAGGGTTTAGTCCATAGTTGTCTGGCTCCAAGGCAGGGCGACCTGGCAGGGGGGCATCGCAGAGGGGAAGCAGTGCGTGGCAGGAAGAGACAAGCAAGCAGCAAGCGATGGGCCTCTTTTGTCCCTTATGTACGCTGCAGATCACCGCCCTCAGGGCAGGCAGCACTCACACCCTTAATCCGAGGCCCTTGATCCTAGCACTGCACCATGAATGCACTGAATCAGTCCCAGCGTCACACACTCTAGACCCGACCGCCTCTGAAAAAGCCCCACCCAGGACCGCATGAGGCTTAGGGGAGGGGCATCTAGACACAAGCCATTAACACTCTAATCCCCATATATTCTCTCTATCTACCTATCTACTTATCTATCTACCTATCTACCTACCTATCTATCTATCTATCTCTCCCCCCTCCTTCCCTGGTGTGTGACCCTAACGAGTACAGGTGCACCCTGGGAACTCACGGACAGCCGAAGTCCCCGACCTCTCACCACGGCAGCTGCCTTGAGGAGCTGTTGCTGGTTACATCACACTCTCAGGGGCTGGGAGAGTTTAATAACAACAGGTAACTAGCATTTGTGGTGTGTTTTCCATGTGTCAGAATCTAGGCAGTGCACCTGATAGTACCTGGTTATTTATTTCTCATAAAACTCTACCAAACAGGTACATTCTTGCGTTCATTTCTTAGAACAGATGATCACACAGGGCACAGAGCTTGTCCCAGCCAGACACAAGTGCAAATGGTCTGTAGCAATTACTCAGCTGTCAAGCAATTGCCAAAGCCTGGGTAGGTCAAGCACCCACAGGGAAACAAGGTCATCCCCGAACCTCAGCTCCAGAGCCTGAGGGATCCCTTGCCCCCTGCCAAGCTTCGTCACAATGATCGTACGGCCGACTGAGTCGTGCACCATGGAGAGATGAAGTCGCAGCGCTGCCCGTTATCATTCCTGTCACTGTTCCCAGTGCTCTGCCCCGATGTAGGCTTGCCCCCTCCAGCAGTGGCATTTCTCAGCATGCCACAGTGCACCCACTCCAACTGCATTTGCCAAAAACATCTCCAGGTAGTTTCTCCTGCTTGCAGTCACATTTCCTTGCTGTCTTTCAGGCTCAGTCAAGACACTCCAGTTTACCTCTCCTGTGAGCTTTGCCTTTCTCACACTCATAGCTGCCTGGTGGTTGCTTTGTAAGAAGATCCCTGAATACTGCCTTTCTCTCCAGAGCAAACTTGTGCATCACTAATATGAAAGTCACACTCCTTTGCTGCTCCCGTTTCTTTCTGTGTGCACCGCTGAGCTTTGTTTTACTAACATTCTCTCCAGGAAATTTTCTTACTGGTGATTAAACTCAAGAGGCACAGGACCCACAGTGTGCACAGCACAGCTGCAGCGACCCTGGCCGTGGATAAGGAGACTGTGCAATTTATTGACCTATCTCAGCTCCTCTGAGAATAAAAGTGGTCCTGCTAATAGTGAACACAAGTCAACTGACATGAGCCACTCCAGCCATGACCAAGTTTGCCTGTGTTCGAGAAGTGCAGCCCATTGCAGCTGTGGACACTCGGCCCGGGGTCTGAGCCCCTGTCACCTGTGACTGCAGAGCTGCTGAACCGGGAAAGGTCCGTCAGCCCCAGCGCACCAGGACTTCCTCGGCGTCTGGAGACGTTCTCGTCCCGCCTGCACGGGATGCCTGCTCTGACTGCTCACCCTCGGCATCTGTAACCGTCCCTTCCCGTCTGGGAAGCTGCTGGGTCTCCCCGCGAAGTGCGGGTGCACTGCCGAAGGAGAACTCTGGTCAGTGGGCCCCTCCTGTTTGAATGACGCCCCCTCCGTCAGCACGGCAGCCAAGCCTCGATCCTGCAGGCCTGTGGAGAGCCGCTGAGCTCTACCCACCTCCATCTGAGGGCACAGAGCTGCCCAGAGCAGAAACAAGCTCTTCCGTGACAGGGGGAAGGCGGGGTGCCCACGGGAGGCAATGGCGCCGCTCACGCTGGTCACCTTCTCTACCCCTTAGCCTTTTCTGTTCCATGTACCCACCTGAAGACCAAGTCGATGGTCTCACAGGGGAGTTGTAGCCACCAGGAAACGGGCAGACAGCGCGGCACGTGGCTCAGAATTTCTAGGTGAGGGGACAGGCGAGGTGGCTGGTGACAGAGGCCACAATGCACAACAGATATTCAGGTTAAGCAAAGCAGTCATCTGCCATCTGGGACTTCCACAGCTGGAGAGACACCAATGCCTGACTTCAGACCTTCAAAGGACAGCGTGAGCCTCTGGTGAGAAGCCAGCACAGCTGGTGACCGGACGCCGAAGTCAGTGCTCACTTCCATGTAACATTCTGAAAATCCTAGGAATTATATTAAACCCTTAAGAATTATATAAAGTATACTCTGCCTGTGCTCTATAAATGGAACTATAAAGCCTAGATGACAGTACATCTGTTTATGACATGGGTTACTGAATATTTTAAGCCCACTGTTGAGACCTACTGCTGAGAGAGAGAGAGAGAGAGAGAGAGAGAGAGAGAGAGAGAGAGAGAAATTCTACTACTTGTTGATTTTACATCCAGTTCCCCACAGGCTCTAATGGAGATGTGCAAAGTAATTAATTCCATTTTCAGGTCCACTAACAACATCCATCCTTCAGTGCGAGGAGTAACTTCAACTTTTAAGTCTTTTTCTTTGGAAACATATTTTGTAAGGCAAGAGCTGCCATAGATAGTGATTCCTCCTACGCATCTGGGCAAAGTAAATTAGAAACCTCGTGGAAAGGCTGGACCATTCCAGCTGTCATAAGAACATTCATGACTACTGGGAGGAGGTCAAAATAGCAACATCTACAGGAGTTTGGAAGAAGTTGATTCTAACCTTCACGGAGGGAGAATTTGAGGGGTTCAAGGCTTCCGTGATGGAAGTAACTGCAGATGTAGTGAAAATAATAAGAGAACCGGAGCGGAGGCTGAAGATGTGGCTGGGTTGCTGCCATCTCCAGATAAAACGCTGATGGAAGAGGAGCTGCTTCTTGTGGCTGAGCAAAAACACTGGTTTCTTGCGATGGAATGTATTCCTGCGAAGATACTGTGAACACGGTTAAAGGGCAAGGGATTGCGTGTTACATAAACTGCGTTGATAAAGCAGCAGCGGGATTCAGGAGGATTGAGTCCTGTTTTTGAAGAAGTTCCACTGCGGTTAAAATGCTATCTAACAGGTCTGCGTGCTTTGGAGAACTCTTTCATGAAAGCAGCAGCCATTGGAAATGGCTAGTTCATTGTTATCCTGTTTCCAGGAATTGCCACACGTACCTTACTTTCAGCAACCAGCACCTTGCTAGCCAGACACCTTCGACACGAAGGCAAGGCCCTCCACCCGGGCGGAGACACGCTCAGTGAGGCTCAGGTGGTCGTTCAACCCCTTCAGCCTTAAAGTATCTTAGATTAAGCTATTACACTATTTTAGTCAAAATGCTGTTAAGCACTTAATAAACTGTGATATGGTATGAACACAACATATGTTGGGAAACAAAAAAATTCATGGAATTCACTTTATTGCAAAACCAAGTTTTTTTGGATGATCTAGAATTTGAAATACAAGGTATGTTCATATGTGTTATATTGAGTTTGCTAGTCACAGAAAATTATTGTTGCAAACATGTTCTGAGTTCCTCCACCTGCCCTCCCCTCTTTCCACTGTCCCTCTGTCAGCTGGACTGCTTCCTCCTCCTCCACCTCACAGTGTCCTAGCACAGCCCTGCAGGCAGGCCCCTGAGCGGCAAAGCCAGTCCCGTCTTGCTGCTCCTATTATCTGTGAATTGGTCACTACAAGAAATCCTTGTGCTGGAGTTTTGGTGAGGCTCCGAGAGTTACTGTCATAAATCACTGAGGACAGTGGACAGAGCCAGGTCTGTGTGATCGTTTGCATTTGCTTAGTCAAGGCTTGAATGCTTTGGCTCCCAGCTCAGGTGCCATGTTCCTGAGGAGGCCCCCTGCTCGGCCAGACCAGGCCAGGCCCCTGCTTGAATCCTAAGGCGCTTCCTCCTCCGTGGTGTTCAGCGCTGTTCGCATTTCAGCTTGCACTGTCTTGATTACTTAATAAGCGCTCATCTGCCCCAGCAGATGCTGAGCCCCGAGGCCAGAGGCCACGTGGTCACGTTCCTCACATGCCCCGCTGTCTTCCCTGCACGGGGTCTGGCACAGAATGTGCTCGCATTAAAGACGTCTCGGGTAAATGAGTAAACGATTAATACGTGTTTCACCCATCTGTACTGCATTAAAACACATCTGCAGGCTCCACTGCTTCCGGTAGGGAAGTGTAGCACTGGCACAGGCCAGGCTCCTCAGGCCACCCAGAGGCCCGCGGGGCAGTCACCGCTCACCAGCGCAGAACACCCCCAAGCTGCTGCTGCCACTGTTTCCCAGTGAACCTCCAGGGAAGGAAAGGCTGGCCGGCTGGAAGGACGTCCTCTGTTTCTGAATGCTCCTATTTTTAGCCCACACCTTACCAAATGAAGCCAGTTCACCCAGCCCTGCAGTTCCTAGGGCAGCGAGTGGACGGAGGTGAGACCACTGGTTACCCCAACTGCCCCCGAGGATGCGCCCAGGACTGGTCTGGTCGGGCTCCCTTCCTTCATTCACAGGTGGAAGAGGCAGCGTTACCAGACCCCGGTGGGCTGCAGGCTTTGGGGCATCGATGCACAGCCTGGCTACTGATCTGGGGTGAGGCCCAGAGGGCAGGGCCTCCTGCCGCTAAGACTGAGTGGACCCGGCCCCTCTCCTGCCCCCGCAGACCATCCCATCGCTCTGGCCCTGCCACCTCTCCAGAGCAAGGCAGGCTGGGGCACGCAGAGGCCCGGCGGGCAGGACCAGGAAGGCAGCACAGCCGTGCTGATCGCAGAACACGTCTAAGTGGATTTGCCACAGCAAGCTGGGTTAAGCACCGGATCCGTGTGAGGGAGTACTTGTGTGTGCTCACACCCCACATCCGTGCTGGGCTTGAGCGGGGTACACGATGGGGGGAGACAGCTCTGTCCACCAGGTCGTGTGTCCCCCTGCTTGGCTTCTGTCATTTCACGCTGCTGCCCCTCCTTCAGGGCAGGGATGTACCTCCTGCTGAGCAGTGGTCCCCGTCTGCTCTGCTTCATCTACCCGGAGCTACTCAAATCCCGGCCCCCAATGGCGGGTGAGGCAGGAAGCGCCTGGAGCCCAGAGCTCTGCGCTCCCAGCCCTGAGCAGACCACAGCGCGTCCAGGCGGCAGCTCCGCTCAGCCGCAAGGAAGGGCTTCCCTCAGGAATTACATGCTCGATGAGCGCCAGACAGGACAGATGGGAAAACACCGGGCGAACAGAAGATCCAGCCAGCGTCAAGTGTGCAGTCATGGAGTCCCTGCTCTGCACTGGCCGCCCACCTCCAGGAGCCGCTACTGGTCTCCCACTTAGGTTAAAGACGTGAGGTAGAGGAGGTCGGACCTGAGCAGGGAAACCCAGCCGTGCAGTTCTCCTGATGGATGACAGAAGGGCTGAGAGATGAGAGGAGCTGGAGCCCCTCAGTCTCACAGGGGCTGTCTGTCGCCCTGGTCCACTGGCACAGGATCATCCACGGGGCTGGACTCCATCCCGGCACCAGGAGCCATGTCTCAGCTGCGCGGTGCTCGGTGCTTGCTGGAGAGGGCTCGGGGCCAGCTGAGGCCCCGGGGGCTGCAGTCGCCCTGGGGCAGTGTCAGTGTGGGGACCCCGAGCGTGCCATTTCCCTGCGGGCACTCCCGAGCACATCGGTGCAGCACCTCTTCACAGTCGGCCCGTGGGGAAAGGCTCCCGGGGGCTTCTAGCCCGTAAGCGCGCTGACCTTTGCTTGGTTGGTCACAGGGTCTGCAGCGCTGCCTCAGAGCACGTGACCCTCTCCGTCCAGAGCCCTCCACGCTCCGAGCACAGGAGCTCGGGGACAGGCACGGAGACGGCCCCGCAGGGTCAGTGTTTGTGCCACGGAGCCCATAACTGCGGGCCCTGAGGTTAGGAAGAAGCGGTAGTATTCACGGGATGAGGCTGCAAAGTCAAAGCCAGCTTCCCACTGGTATTCTGAGTCCCGGCTGAGTCCTCATGGCTGTGTCACCTCTCGCTCCTCACAGGAGCCACCCCATCCTCCTCCACGCCATGTCACCCTCCACTTGAAGGAGGCCCAATGGGAACCTGCAGTGAGCGCCCGCCGGGAAAAGGCTCAGACCACCCCAGTCGTGCCAAAGTCCTGTACGGGGCAGTTTTCCGGTGCTTGCTGATGGAAGAGCTACAGCCCTTGGCAGCTAGCGGGATGTCCAGCCACCCTGATGGCCGCTCTCACTCTCACCCAGTCGGTGGCTGTCCTGACGCCCAGGGCCAGCCCCGTCAGGGACCCTGGCCCTGTACCTAGGGGAGTTTTGCTCCCAGGATGTGCCTGCTCCCCGTCCTCACGGGCCCTCCCCAAACATGGGATCAGCACCTGCTGCTGGTGCCCACCTAGAGTTGGCCCATCCAGGAAACATTACCCACAGCTGTGGCCACTACTCTAGATTGAAGGCTGCACACAATCTCCTGACGCTCCTCCCAGGGCCTTCGCTGGCTGGCCACCTCCTCCCATGACCAGCCCTGGGCTCCCCGAGCAGAGCAAGATGTGCTGCCTTCTTCCACCACACAGCTCCTTCTTTAATTCTCCACCTGGATGCTCCTGTTGGCTCTCGTGACCAACCCACAGGAACCTCCCAAGAAGCTACCAGCACCACCAGCTGCCCAAACCCAGCCAGGGACTCAGAGTGGCCTGCAAGGCCCTCAGGAAAGTCTTCTTGGATGAACAGACAGAGCCTCTCCGCTTCAGGAGGACAAAAAAATCCAGAAGTAAGAGCAGGAGATGCTGGGCCCTGACACAGATGTCCCAGCTCCTTCAGCAAAAGGATCTCAGTCACGCTCACCCCTCGTGAAGCAATCCTACGTGGCCATGGCAGCTCGGTCCCTTACACAAGGGCTCCCTCTGCTCCTGCAAACCCTGGCCTCTGTGAATAAGGATGGGGGTCCTGATGGGGATCCCCCAGACAGGGAGCCCAGAATATGGGAAAGCCACTGCTCACAGCATCCACGGAGCTGAGTCCTGCCCCTGGCTTAGGACCTGGCAGTGTGGAGGGCGGCGTCCAGGGCAGGCGGCAGTGCGAGCAAAGGCACGGCAGGGATCTGGGGAACCAAGGGGCTCCTTGCAGAAGAATCAAAAGCCGGGAGAACACACTCAAAAATGAGCTAAGCCCTGTGTCCTGATCTGGCACGGGGCAAGCAGAAGGACAGAGGGAGTGAGACACACACACTTGGCCTCACACACTGGGTGAGCGGCCGTTTGTGTGTGTGCAGAAGGGGCTGTGAGTTGTGTGGTCAGCTGGGATTGTAGGGAAGGGAAAGGGAAAAGTTTTCTTTTTTGTAAAATTGACTTCCTTATTAGTTGTATTTTTATAAGCAGAAACTATACTTACATTTTCCCCAAAAAAATGTAAAGGCAAACTGAAATTTTTATTTTTTTAATTTTTTTTTAGTTTGCAAAGAATCTACAAAAAAATCAATAGAACAGACAAGCGGATTTAGCAAGGTCATGGTACAAGGTCACAAAGCCATATACAGAAATCTAGAGTTGGCCTATATTCAAGCAATAAACAATTCAAAAGTAAAATTGTAAAGGCACAAGTTACATCACCACAAAAAAGCTTAAAGTAACATTACTGTATAAATCTACGTAAATACATTCATTATCTGTATCCTAAAATCTATAAAAACTGATCAAAAGTACTCAAATACAACCTAAGTAAGTGGAGAGAGACTGTGTATGTGAGTTGGACAAATATCAAAATATTTATTCTCCCTAAACTTATCTATAGATTCACCTCAAAAACTATCAAAAAGTCAGTAGAGTTCTTTTTTTTAAACTGAAAATTTTAATAGTGGAATCCCATCAACACGAGGCCCAGGACTGCCCGGGTGGCCTCTAGCCCTTTTCCAGCGCACTTCTCCAGCCTGCTCTGAGCCCGCCTGGTGGCCAGAGCCTCCTCCCCGCAGTGTGGGCGCGGGCTCCCCGCTCCGCTCCGTCCCGGGAGGGTGCTCAGCTGAGCTGCCGCTGAGCGCATGGTGGAGAGAGCCGGGCTTGGGAGCCAGAGCTTCGCCACCCCCAGACGAAGACGAGGCAGGCGGTGCGGAGAGAGGCGGCCGGGCGGGGGGCCGCGGTAGGCCAAGGCAGAGACTCGGCGCTCCGGAGGATCACAGGGTTCCCGGGCGCAGCGCGCGGAGAGGACTGCAGGCGGCCTGGAGGGAGCCAGTGGGGAGAGGCTCTGGGAAGAGCGTAGCCCAGTGAGCAGGCGGAGGACAGGGCGACTTCCAGAGAGGCTGGGTGGACTTGGAAACAGAGGGGAGGGGGCTGCAGGCAGGGCCCTCTCTTCCTCCAGCGTGGACCCCTGGGGAGGGGTGGTGCGGGGGGAACACTCCCGGAAAGGAGAAGCTGGGCCAGCACTGCCCCTACGTGGGCACCCAGGGTCGGCCCAGGGACTTCTGCCCCCACCCTGTACTCCCCAGACTCCATCCCCAGCCCGCCAAGTGGGGACGCACAGGTCAAGATGCTGGCCTAGTGGGGCCCTCATGCTGACGCTTGCAGAGACACTGTCCCCAGTCAGTGGTGTCGAGATGCCAAGCCTTCTACACCCTCACACGAAAGCAGAGCCCAGCGGACCTGGAACCCACTAACCGGAGCCAGCAGTGGGGGACAGCTCCTGGACAGGTCCATCTGAGAACCCAGCCACACCCCCTGGAGAGTGGAGAGAAGGAAGAAATACCAGTAAGGCCTGCAGTCCACACAACAGTTCACAGAGTCTCACAGAGCACAGTCCACGCACAGCGCTGCCACACGAGACCCAGGCAGAAGACTAAATCGATACACAGGGAAATCGTGAGATTCAGAGGGACTTGAGCTGGGCACGTTAGTCACTGAAAACACCGCCTGTGGCCTTGGGGACCTGAGGATGTAACCGCAGCAGCAGCCTGTGCCCAACAGCCACAAGGTAGAAGCCACCAGCGCCCACCTGCAGATGACCAGGTGAATATCACGCAGTCTGTCCTTGGCGTGGAACGTGGGTTACCCTTAAGAGGGAAGGGAATTCCAACACCAGCTGCAGCGCGGTAAGCCTCGAGGGCTACGCTCAGTGGGGCTGGCCAGTCCCCAAAGGACAAATACTCTCTGGTTCCATTTAAGTCCCTAGAGTAGTCAGACTCATCAACACAAAGTGGGATTGGATTTCCCAGAGGCTGATAGAGGGGGCACGAGAAGTTACCATTCAGTGGGTACAGAGCTCAGTTTTATAAGATGAAAAGTATTCTGGAGTTGGATGGTACTGATGGTTTTGTAACTATGGGAATGATTGTACAACCTTAGTGCTACTGAGCTGTGCACATAATAATGAAGTTTATGTTTATCATAATTTCTGAAATGTTAATTTTAAAGGTAGGTGTGCCTGAGCCACATGTCCCATGGCAGCTGTGACCCCCCCGAGGACCCTTCACACCACCACTGCCACTCCCCACGCCCAGTGCTCTGGGGGCCTGGCCTTCCTGCGGGCCTGGGGCTGAGCACAGTGCCCTGCCGTGGTTACTCACTGGATATCTCCTTGGTGACTCCGTCAGCCTTGCCCTGTAAATGCAGCCTTCTTTAAATTATTCTCAATTCAAAGATCATAATCCTGCCATTAGAATCATCTCCATCTCAAGCCCCACGGGCACCTGTGCCACCGTCTGACCGGATGTCCTCAGGACCTGTTTGACACAGCACCTGCTCCACACGCCACCAGGGATGCTGTGCCTACACACCAGCAGGAACACTGTGCCTACATGCCAGCAGGGACGCTGTGCCTACACGCCACCAGGAACACTGTACCTACACACCAGCTCGCCTCGGGCTCCCGGCACGGCACGGGGGGCTCGTGCTGCTCCTTGCTGATGAGGAGAAGGCACCGTGTGAGCACAGGCTGAGCCCGCTGACCACGATGCCTTGGTGGGGGGCGGGGGTGGACGAGAGGCACGAATCAGGGTGTGGGATGTTGACGACAGAGCAGAGTCAATGAGACGAGGGCCCGTGGAGACCGCAAGGTCGGCGCCCAGACAAGGAGCCCATGTGGTGACGGGGCCTGTGTGGGGCGGTGGTCCTGGCCCTCACCACCAACCTGGGAGCATTAGCAGCCGTCCTCCTTGAGCCCGCAGTCGGCAGGTAGGGGACACAGGCCCAGGCCCGCCTGTGCCCTCCTCCTCTCCTCAGCCCAGCACCGGCTGCGTGCTAAGCGGAGCCGGCTGCCGCGGCTCCTGCCCCACTTCATGCTCCAGCCGCCCGTGCCCACCTCGGCCGCCCCTCCACTGCCCGTGAAACTCTGTTCATTGGTAGCTGCCGCCCCAAGAAGGCCTAGACTGGGTACCCCTGCCTGCCTGCCCCAGTCTTCTTTCCAGGGACTGGCTCCATCTGCTGGCGAGGAGGTTGCGACTGCCCAGGTTCTTGGTTCCAGAACACAGAACTGAGCCGGACACACAGAAGCGGAAGTGAACGCACAGATTTATTAGCCCAGCCACACTCCGCAGGGCGGGAGCAGGCCGGTGAGGAGGCCTCACGGCCCTGAAGAAGTAAGGGTCGGAGCCAGCGTGTGGTTTACAGGGAGAGAGCAACTCTTTGAACTGCTGCAACCATTCACTCCAGTCAGGGCTAAGTTGTCTCCTCTACTGGAATCACGAGTTTTTGTCTGAATATGGACCTTTGAGGAACTGTCACAGTGCCCAAAGCTCATGGTGGTGGAGTATGGGTGTTGGGGGCTGGGGGGCTGCTGTTGAAACCACAATGCAAATGAGATTACAATTAATTATAGTAGAATTAGGGTCAGCTCTGCTCGTCTAAAACACTCCATAGCACAGGCATCCGCAGGCATTAGAGGTAGGTTCCCTTCCCAGTTTCTAGAGACTTATCTTTGGTCTCCCAGAAGCCCAGAAGTTCTGGGCCCTCCCGTCTTTACCAGCTGTGGTCCAGCTGTCAGAACCAGTGTGCTCCTGTGGTCTCTTGGAGAGCCAGCTTCCTCCTTTTTTCTTCCGCCCTTCCGAGCCTCTGCTCTCAGGAATTCCTCCTCTCAACCTCCGTCTCTCTGTGCCCAGGCCTGTGGCACTGTTGAGGCTGTCAGACATGCCAAGGCTGCCCGGCCTCGTCCTGCCGGGCGCTCTGCAGTCCCTGCGCTGGGTCTCAAACTCAGACGCTGCGGTCCCTGACCTGTGGTGTCTGCACACACAGAAAACGGACTCCAAGAAAGGCAGACTTCCCCAAGGGCCTCTGGGGCATACGATACAGCTGACTTCTGTCCAGGAGATGACCAGGAACAGCCTGCACCCTGGACGAGACTAGACAGCAGAGTCAGCACAAAACAAACAAAACCACAGTGACCCAGAGTGCACGGCGGGATGCTGGACCTTGCTCCAGAACTGTGAATGAGATTACCCGAGATTTAAGTTCTCTGAGTAGCAGCTCAGCCTTGTCACTCCTTAGAGAAAAGCAAAAGAAGTACAAGCAGAAGCACTTTATATTTTGGTGCGCACGGTACATTTCAGTGCGTGTGGCCTGCGTGCCGT